>JABUQX010076503.1:0-44014 GCA_015478945.1 Trachelipus rathkii
AAGAGAGAGATGCAAAATACTCAATACAACCAATCGGCTATTAGGGAGGATGTAACAGAGTCAACCCCCCAAAGGATGGCTGAGGTGTAAAGTCAGCCACAGAGAACTAATATGGGCGGTGGGAGACGCGTGAAAAAATCGACGAGGTCCTTCTCGGTATATTTACAGCTGGGCGCCAGGTACACGGAGCACAGCGTAAGCGGCGTGTCAAGATGGATACGAGACGCTACGCCAAGCAGTGGAGTGGAGAGGGAAATGAGAGTAAATGGGACAGACTCGTGAAGCAGGATCGCTACCCCACCTCTGTCGCTGGCTCCACGATTCAGGGAAAGAAGGGGTTCCCTGTACCTTGAAGGTTGCAAAAGGTCTCGGTCACTTAGTTGCAACTCCTGTAAACAAACAGCCAATGGCTGATGAGCGACAACTAATATTTTTAGTTCTTCGTAATTAGCAAAGTATCCGCGGAAGTTCCATTGGATGAAACGTGCCATAAACGAGAAACAATCAATGGTCAGGACGATCCGTGACAATAGTCACGATATTTTGGGATTTGGCAGTCTTCTCTGAGGATAAAGTTGGATGGTCCCGTGAGTCGTCGGACGACCCACCGACAGGAACCTCAAACCCCGGGGGAGAGGAAGATCACGCAGCAGGATATGTTTGGACCCATTTGCTTACGAGAAAGGTTCCTGGTCACATCAGGAGAGGGCTCGCCAAAGAGGCGCGCCAAGTCACACTCCACAATTCGAACATTCCTTCCATCTGACGCACCCTTGCCAGACTTCTTAGCAGTCTGGGAAGGGGGCTGTTTCCCTCCAGGAGGTGCCCTTACAGAGGCTGGGGAAGATGGAATAGGAGGACAAGTAGGAATGGTGTCGGCGGGAGTGATAAGAGACACATTGGAAGACGAGTGTGTGGCGTCCGCAGTGAAAATCTTGGAAGCAATCCGCGCCCGAGCAGAGCCAGATGGCTCAGTTGACGGGTCCAAAGTCAATGGGGCGGAGTGGAAGAGGTAGAAAGGGAAGAAGACTCCTTCCTCCTGAGCCCACCAGCAGCCAACCCACCCTCAACACACATCGAGGCGGCGCCACGTATACCCGAAGAAAGACTGCGGGCAGGCGGGGTTTCAACCGATACCTCCTCGGACCTCCCTTTTGCGGGACCCCAATGTCAGCGCGGGACACTCCCACGGAAAAAGAGAAGTCCGAAGAGTCCAACGTGGCATCCAAAAAAGTTTTAGAATGTTGAATAATGTAGAAGCGAAGTGGGCTTAGGAGGCGTGAGTAACAAATGATCAGAACGGGCAGAGGTTGGACCACTGGTCCTAGATTGGCCACGCAGGTTGTCAGTGCCGCTAGCCCGTTTTGGCAGGACAGAGACAGGTCCCCCAGTGCAAACGGGTTTCTTCTGCTTCAAGAAGTCCGCGGCCCGATAAGCAAGCGAGTACGGATGTCTGGCCTGGGAAGATCTACCCATGGACGGACTTTCGCAACCTTTAAGAGTGACTTGGTGCTTCCCTGGCGAAAGAGAAGCAGGGCGTTTCCGGGAGACGGTACTAGCAGGCTCCGACGAGGCACATGGACGATCGCCATCGACCTCAGAAGCGGAACATGTCCCAAAATCAGATATCCCCTTGGGAGCTGCATGGTATCTCTACAGGGTGAGGAGCATGAGAGACCATCTTGTGTGTCGGCGAAGAACGACGAGTGGTCCGGCAGACCATGGTAGGAGAGTTGGGAGGACAATTGTCCAGAGCCACAGGAACCACCAAATCAGGTGATATGTTAACCGGCATGGAAGGCCGAACGGTCGAACGTGAAATTTGAACTAGTTTCGGGCACAACGTACGGGAGTGATGGGTAACGGTAGAGGCAACCGCAGATGGAGTGGACGTTGCCCAGCATAAGAAAAAGGAAGATGGCCAGCTTTTCCCTTACCCGGTGGGTAGCCTCTCGACAGTCATACTAATGAATGGCGCACTGCTCCAGGATTTCCTTCTCCAAGACAATAAAGGGGCAGTGGACAGAAGAGGCTGGGTGTGGGACCTTGCAGTTAGGACAACATGGATGATTTTTGTCACAGTTCGTGTGGAGAGAACTTGCATATGTTGGACATATGGTCTGGGGAGACCGACAATATTTCTGGGGTGACCAAATTTAGGGCACTTGAAACACTTTTTCGAAAAGGGCACATAAGTCCGAACAGTGTGCATGGTAAAACCAAGCTTTACCTTGGATAGAGGGAAAGGCACAGACAAGGTAAGTAAAAGACTAGGGTTCATCGTTGAGGGGTTCTCCTTACGTGGAGGGAACCGATGTTTGTGATAGGCATGGTGATTCTGTAAATGAGTAAGGATGTCATTCGAAGTATCGGAACAGAACTCCGGCGCATATATAGGGTACCTTCCGATGTGTTACGAACATCATCAGGTTTAGAAGGACGGGAATCTTCCCCAGATGGGATAGGGAAGCAAGTACTTTGCTCTGGGTACGAGAGGCAGCACGAACCAAGAGAAAACCGTTCCTCATAAGCGTAGCCTGTGGCTCAGTAGCTTGAAGAGCAGCTTCCAAAGCATCACTAGGGATGAGCTGGCTTACAGAAGTCAATGGACGAGATGACGTCGAATGTAAATAAAAATAAAGCGGGTAGGAATCAAGACCTGGGACCCTGGAGGGGGGTCGGAGAAAACGATCGTCGGAGTTGGTTTATTCTGTCGTCTAGTAATGGAACCCTGCTGACGCAGGGGCTCTTGAGATGGCTGACGTAAGGTTTGAGAGATAAAGGTATTTTGAGAGGCCACAACAGCCTCACCTGGTCTAGACGGGGTAGTCCTTGAAACGAGACCGGAATGGAGGACCATTCTGGTTGGTGGTGCAGTACCAACCATTTCATCAACAAGGGCATCAAAGTCCCTACTGGTCGCTGGTCTGGAAACTGCCAGAGAGGGGTCGGGTGGGGGCCCGACAGATGGTGATTTCCGCCTTTCTTGAAAACGTTTATCATTTTTTTTTAGTTTTTTCCATAAGAAATACTCCTGCAAAACATCTCCCCAATAAAAAAAACACAAATTTAGTAACACAAATGATGAATATAAGCATAAATCCAGGGAGCGTAACAGCAGTAACCGCGCCCACCACAGACCCAGAGCATGCAACCTCCCTCCCATAAACCCCACCCCGTAGGGTAGGCCGTGAGTGTGGCCTCGGGAAAACTTCCCGGAACTCCGCGTCCAGTCCCGAAGATGGCAAATAATAGCCGTACACCACACGGATAAGACGCGAAGCCCAAGATTATGCGCCCAAGTGCAGGACAGTCTCCTCACTGGCTAGGCAAGGTTCTGGTCCCCTACATGGCCCGGAGAAAGGTGAGAATGATCAGTTTGTAACCTGTACCCTCACCCACGTAGGAAGGAGGGCAAGATGGAAATATGACCGACACAACAGCCCGGTACCCACCAGAAATCAGGGGAATGGGGAGACCATCAAAAGAGAGAACAAGAATACGTAGGGTAGTACGTACAGAAAACGGAGGAGAAGGGACAGAAACTGGTGGAGGGACGGGTGAGATAATAATAATAATAATAATAATAATAATAATAATAATAATAAATATTAATAATAATAATAATAATAATAATAATAATAATAATAATGAACTCAAATATAAATAAAATAATATTATATAATATAAATAATCAGACATAATAATAATAATAATAATAATAATAAATAATAATAATAATAATAATAATAATAATAATAATAATAATAATAATAATAATAATAATAATAATAATAATAATAATAATAATAATAATAATAATAATAATAATATATCAGACAACAAATGGAAAGTAGGGAAACCACAAAAAGAAAGGGGGAAAAATCAACCAAAAACAAGAACGTACCTCTTCGCAGATACCAATCGAAAAAGGTATCTGAGCCCCCCACCCCGACAGGGTGGGGTACGTAACGGGGGGGGGGGGGTAATAATAATAAATAATAATAATAATAATAAAATAAATAATAATAATAATAATAATAATAATAATAATAATAATAATAATAATAATAAAAATAATAATAATAAAAAAATAATAAAAATAAAATAAAATAAAATAAAATAAATAAATATATAATAAATAAAATGATAAAATAAAATATTTTCATTAGCATCATTATTATCATTATTATTATTATTATTAATATTATTATTATTATTATTATTATTATTATTATTATTATTATTATTATTATTATTATTATTATTATTGTTGTTATTATTATTATTATTATATTATTATTATTATTCATTATTAATTAATTTTTATTATATTATTATTATTATTATTATTATTATTATTATTATTATTATTATTATTATTTGACGTACCACTTCCGACGCTTTCTTTCTTTCTTCTTTCAGTTTTGCATCGTATTGTGAAACTGCTTCTTTGTCAACGGTTTGGCATCTCTTGTGGGCTGAAATCATAGCCAGTAGCACACCTAACATGATGTCTCTGTCATTCTATTTTATTATATATATATATATATATATTATAATATATATATAGTATATTTTTATATAATATTATAATTTATATATATATATTATATTATATATATATATATATATATATATATATATATATATATATATATATTTTATATATATATCTATATATATCTAAATATATATATATATATATATATATATATATATATATATATATATATATATATATATATATATATATATATATATATATATATATATACAAAAGATTTAACGTCATTTCTTCAAAGAGTTTAATTGTCACTTTAAAAAGTTTCATATTTCCTTTCTTAAAAAATTTAATGTCAATTTTCAAAAGGTTTTATATATCATTCTTCAAAGAGATTAAGTATATAATTTCTATGAAAGGCTTAAGTTATTTCGTCAAAAGGTTTAACATGTCATACCTCCTAAAGGTTTTATATATTTCTTCAAAAGGTTTAATAGTTATGTCATTTATTCAAAAGGTTTAATATGTCATTTCATCAAATGGTTCATTACGTCATTTTGTCAAAATGTTATATGCCATTTTTTCAAAAGGTTGAAATCAGTTCTTCAGAAGGGTTAATATGTTATTTCTTCTAAAAGTTTTGTCATTTTTCAGATGATATATGGCTTAATTTGTAATTTCTTCGAAAGGTTGAATGTGTCATTTCGTCAAAAGGATTTAAAAATAGAAATGTCATTTCTTCAAATGGTTTAATGTTATTTCTTCAAAATGTCTAATATGTAATTTCTTCAAATGGTTTAATTTATTCATTTATTTCGTCATTTATTCAAATCGTTTAATGTCATTTCTTCAAAAGGTTAATAATATGTCATTTCTTAAAAAAGTTGAATGTCATTCCTTCATAAGAGCTGATTTGTCATTTCTTCTATAGGTTTAATTTGTTGTCATACTTTCAGATGATTTAACATGTAATCATTTATTGAAAAGGTTTATTATGTCATTTCTTCAAGGGTAACAAAATTTATTTAACATAAGAAAAATTATCATTATAATTTGAATTTTTATTAAATTTTAAATAATATCGTCTGACCTTCAATGGATCCAATTGTCTTAAAGCTCCTTGTATTTGGCCTTGGAAGAGAAGAGAAATCCCGCTGTAGAATTTATATACGGGGTCTCCGGAGAGCTTCTTGCAACCCTCCAGAGCCACTTCTTGCATCGCTTGGTAATATTTCTCTCTAGCATAGTAGTGTATCTTACCCTTTTAAATCATATATATATATATATATATATATATATATATATATATATATATATATATATATATATATATATATATATATATATATATATATATATATATATATCTATATACTTTCTCTCTACTCAAAAATATTATACTTTATATATATATATATATATATATATATATATAATCATCATCATCATCACCACCTTCCTCCTTTCCCCAGATTTGGGGTGAAGTACACAACATACACCGGAAACAGAAAAGTCATTAGAAGAGCATGGTGTAAGTCGAAAAGAAAGGGCCCCACCCCCCGACCATCCCCTTAATTTGGAGCACGTCGCAGTAAGAAAAAATCCACCCTAGGGCTTCACAAGACCGAGCGGACTCTCACTGTCGTATCTTATCAATGTAGGGTTCATCCCCTGGGAAAGGCCGACAACCATACCCCCTTTCACAATATCCCACCATTCACTCCAATTATGCATCTTTCTTCCTGCTTCTGCCATACTTACATTTCTTTCCTTCAGACATTCTTTATTCTTTTACTGACTCAATCCATTTTTTCTTCTGTCCCCCAGAAGGTTGATTCCCAGCATACTCACCACTATAAATCCGTTTAACCAACTAACTATTATACATTCTTTCCGTAAGACCAAACCATCTTAATACACACTCGTTTAATCTCTCATTTTCGCCCTTCCTCACACCACACAACTCCCTAAAACGTTCATTCCTCATTTTATCAATTCTTATCAAATCTAACACACCCCTAAGATTGTTCATCAGAGCAGAATGTACCTTCGATTTTTTTATACCTCTTATTCCACACCATATAGTTTCACCACTATACATTAACAACGGTAGCAACATACCCTCATAGAAAACCTAGCTCATTCAAGACTTAGTCAATTTACATCCACCAAGGATTTAATTACACCTACTCCACTCTGCATCATCCGTTCCCTTTTCATCCAACATATATCCTAACTATTTAAACTCAAACACTTGTTTCAATTGCTCCCCATCGAACATGATTTTACATCGCAGACTCTTCTTACTCATCACCATAATCTTACTCTTATCTACATTTACTTTCAAATCCCTCCTTTAGCACACCCTGCCAAACCCATCTACCAATCATCTCAAACTTTGTTCAGATTCCCCACACAAAACCAAATCATCTACGCACAATAAACAGTGTACCCACCACTCTCTTATATTCTACTACCTATTTCTTTTATCACCCCATAGATTTACAAATTAAATAGCCAAGGAGACGTAACACATCCCTGCCTCACTCTACTATTAATACTAAATTGTTCAAACTCAACTCCGTTTATTCTGACACGTTTCATTATCGACACGCGTACTTTTGATTCCCTTCAGAAGCTTACCATCAACACCTTATATCACTAACACCTGCCTGGCCTGCCACCACAGAGATTTAATTTTAATCTCGTTTCAGTGGGAAAATTTGATCTACAAATCCCTTATCACTTCTAAATGCACATTGCCCTTCGCTAGTCAGTCCCTCGACGCACTCTTTCAACCAAAATTCCAGCATATATCGTCCCTGCAACACTCAAACTAATTCCTTATAGTTCCTGCAGTTCCCTTTATGCCCCGTACCCTTACATAAGGGAAATATTCCCGCTCTCCTCCAATCTCTCGGAACTATACGCTTTATAAGCACTTTATTAGACAACAACTTTATCCAGTCAATCACAATCTTGCCTCCATTCTTATCACTTCACCAGTAATTTCACGTATAACTGCGAATTTACCATTCTTCAACTTTCTCACTCTACCTATTACCTCATCCTCAAAAAAACTTATTTCTTCTTACACCATCAAACCCACACACATTCCCTATCACCTCTTCATTACTACCAATATTATCCAGATTTTCGAAGTGTTCCCTACACAATCTCCTCGCATCCATTTCATCAGCTACGAAAGCACCATTTCTATTCATTATCCAATGAAGGTTTCACTCACTCTCATTATTAACCTTTGCATTTCCTTTCAGAAGAGCTTCCTATTTATTTGTAAGTCCCCATTCATCCTTCTTCCAAACTGTTCATTTACCTCTTTTTTCCTCCTACGTATGCAACTTTTAGCCTTCCTTTTTTCCCTATTATATATTCCCATACATCTTTCATTTGTGTCCTCATCATTAGTTTTTAACACACTCAACCACTCCTCTTTACATATATATATATATATATATATATATATATATATATATATATATATATATATATATATATATATATATATATATATATATATATATATATATATATATATATATATATATATATATATATATATATATATATATATATATATAAATATATATAAATATATATATATATATATATATATATATATATATATATATATATATATATATATATTTATATATATATATATATATATATATATATATATATATATATATATATATATATATATATATATATATATATATACTTCTTCTGTTTCACATCTTATATATATATAAATATATATATATATATATATATATATATATATATATATATATATATATATATATATATATATATATATGTATATATATATATATATATATATATATATAACTATCTAACTATAACTCTAACCAATATATACTATATATATATATATATATATATGTAGTAATGTTACGTTTTCCGAGTCCAGCCTTTTCGATAGGAAGGACTAGAGCTATAGGTCTGAAACTTGGAATATAATCTATGTATGGGTTAAGCTCAAAACCGACGAGTTTTCAAGTCTTTAGGATGTATATAGGGGGTACATCCCCCCGAGAACGTAGCTCAAAATATCAGCTTACGCCCTTGTTGCGGCTTCCGAGCGGGTGGGGGTGAAGCTTAAGACGAGTTAGGCTCGAGCGTGATGACGTAATCTCGTCGTAGACGAGATTACGTCCCCCTGCGTCCCGCTGCCCCCCTAAAAATTAAATTGATCGTAGAAGGCTGAAATTTGGATGCGAAGAATCGATTCCCGAAGGGAATCGATTCTGAGTCGAAAACGATTCCTGTAAGGAATCGTTTTTTACGCTCCGAGTCCGGCTCCGGCTCCGGCTCCGGCTCAGCCTATGGCTTCGATATATATCTATAGAGGTTAGGCTTAACGTATCGGGCTAAAATTTGGATGTGAGTTATATGATGACGTAATCGTCTCCGACGAGATTACGTCCCTCTGCGCTTCCCCCGTAGGGGGGAGCACTGCCCCCTAAAAATTAAAATGATCGTAGAAGATTGAAACTTGGAGAAAGGATTCGGATTCGGAATCGGAGAAGGATTCTGAGTCGGATTTGGATCCAGAGTCCAGGGACCCCATTTGAAAAAAGAAGAAATGCATGGAATGCAAAACAGAGGAAGAAGAAGGAAGAAAGAAGAATGAAGAAGGAGGAAGGAAGAAGAATGAGGAAGGAGGAGTCTGAGAAGGATTCAGAGTCAGAGGAGTCGGAGGAGTTGGCTCCGGCACCGGTGCTGGAGCCAGTGCGGTGCTGAGTTAATAAACATTCGTATAACAACAATATAGGTATCCTTATATATGTTATCGAGTCTGTAGATTTCGAAAATGATGGTTTCAGAACCATCAAGAAAAAAATAAAAAAAAAAATAAATAAATAAATAAATAATTAAATAAATAAATAAATAAAATTTCTTATTCTTTTTATGTTTATAACTTACAAATTAACGTTTTTCCATACCCTAAAGCAGTAAATCAAACAACCCAACCTACACTCCTGTCCAACCATGATCTATTGATCTATTGATCTATTGATTCAAGTCATATTTTTTAGTAAAATTGTAATGTTTTACATACCCTAAATCAGTAAATCAGTAAATCAAACCGGCCATACTGCACTGCCCACATCATCCATGATCTATTGATCTATTGATCTATTGATTCAAGTCACATTTCGAGTATCATTTTGGATAAACATAACATAAAAACAAATTCTTTATACACTGATCAACGAATATATGCTAACGTAACAAAGTTTTCACATTAATAAAGCTTACTTAGCATCATCTGAACTATGAATATAATACACAACGACAAACCTGACACGCCTTAAACATGAATAAACTGTTAACGTTAACAAAGTTCCACACTTAACAACAGTAAAGTAACTAACATAGCATACAAAGACGTAACCTATTCACACTTTGTCAAGCATATCTCTAACATAACAATGTTAATTTATATTAACATGGTAATATTTAACTAAAATTTATCACAACATTGGTTAATTATCATACTGATCAACGAATATACTCTAACGTAATAAAGTTTCCACATCAATAAAGCTAACATAGCGTAACATGAACTAAGAAAATAATGTACAAAGACAAACCTAACACAACTTACACACGAATAAACTGTTAACATTAACAAAGTTCTTCACTTAACACCAGTAAAGTAACTAACATTGCATGCAAAACGTAACCTATTCATACTTTTTCAAGCATATCTCCCCTGAGGCCGAGAGACCCTGACTCTTTCCATCTTTGCGATTTAATCTTGGGTATTCCTTTAGTAAAAAAAACTGTTATTGGCAACTTTGACGCTCTATTGCCTTGAAATAATAAAAAAAAATCGATTACATCGTTCGTTCGATATATATCGGTTAACATCCTTTTAAAGGACAAGTTCCGGCATACGAGCAAAGGTAAACACCTCAACGTTACCTAACCTAACTTAACCTAATCTAACCTAACCTAACGTAAATAATTTAAACTAACGAAATAAAATCGTATTCTAACGTATTGCAAATTTCAGGTTAAAAGTGAGATACCTCACAATGGAAGATACAAAGAAGACTTTATAGGATATTTAGCGTCATTTATTCGGTTCAAGAAAAATGGTTGAGATTTCTAAAAATTCACTGACACAGTAAGAAAGACTACACTTAATGACTAATATACGTATTTGTAAAAAGTGACATTATTATTATTATTATTATTATTATTATTATTATTATTATTATTATTATTATTATTATTATTATTATTATTATTATTATTATTATTATTATTATTATTATTTGAAATAATAAATTCATATATTTAAAAGAATTTTCCTTTAATAAAATTAGTGAAGCAAAACAATTTATAAAACTTTTTTTTTTTTTTTTTTATTTACACAAAATTCGAACGCAAAATCAAAAGTCTCACCACTATCCTTACTTAAAGCCGTTTTCGTTTTTGCATTTGTGCTTACGAAACGTAAGAAATGCTCGAGTTTGCGTTCGTTTTTGTCAAACTTAGCGCAAAATCGTAAGAAATGCTTACCAAACGTAAGGAATTTCCTTAATTCTGTAAGGTTGCTATTTCCCGTGCTTGTCGAATTTAAGCACGTTCTTACGAAAAAATGTAAACAAACAAGATGGCGGCTTGGTAGGCCCGTTTGAATTGATGAATGTTTCATTCAATAAAATCTGCTTTAAATCTAATTTCTTCCAAATCGATAAACTCGATCACAACAGTCGACCAATTATTTGTAATATAAACCATTTATTTTATTTATTTATTTTTTGTTTCTGTTTATTCCAAACCCACGTGCACCATCACAACAGCTGATTCCAATTATTTGTAAACAAAAGTAACTTTTATAAGAAATCGCGGTCGTTTATGCACGAAATTAGTGTTAAAACTGCGTAAGCATTTCTTATCGATCGTAAGCACAAATGACAAAAACGAAAATAGGTCTTAACTAAAATTGTATTGCAAAGGTGTCAGAAATTAAAAAAAAAAAGTATCAAAGTACCACTGCCTGCTTATCTAGGATTTGTCCTATATATATATATATATATATATATATATATATATATATATATATATATATATATATATATATATATATATATATATATATATATATATATCTATATTTATATATATATATATTATGCCATAATAAGACTTATTTCATTATCAATTAAGAACACTGAATTTGTTCTTTGTTCTCGTTTATCACTAGGTTTTATGTTATTTTTTTTATTTATTTATTTTTTTTATTTCAAACATTAAATTTAAGCTTTTAAAAACTCACTTTCAACTCTGCTTCCATTTTTAAAATCTACTTCAATTCGTGACAGAACTTCTACTACTATTCATGCTCGGTCGCCATGGTTACTATGCTTAAACAAATGCCGTATTCGATTATATATATATATATATATATATATATATATGACATAAGTATATATATATATATATATATATATATATATATATATATATATATATATATATATATATATATATATATATATATATGCTATATATATATATATATATATATATATATATATATATATATATATATATGACAAAGATCCTATTTATTGACCTCTTTTACAGTACTTGTTACCCAAAAAAAATAGTACAGGGTATCTCTATGGACCATAAACAGATAATCTAGTTTAAGGGATTTTGTTAATTTAGGATATATATATATATATATACATATATATATATATATATATATATATATATATATATATATATATATATATAATATATATATATATATATATATATATATATATATATATATACATATATATTTCTCTACATATATATATATCTCTTTCACATCTTATATACTTATATATATATATATATATATATATATATATATATATATATATATATATATATATATATATATATATATATATATATATATATATATATATATATATATATATTTTATATATGTATATATATATATATATATATTGGGGATGTGCCAAAAGTATTGGTATTGGTATTGGTATTGGCCATTGGCCATTTTCCGGGTATTGGTATTGGTCAAAATGTGTATTGGCCATTTTATGGTTAAGGGCTCTGGGTATTGATATTGGTATTGGTATTGGTATTGGTCAAAATGTGTCAATACTGTTCAGTCTTTATAATGTGTAAAAAAAAAAAAAGGAAAAGTAACAATATGTTAATGCTCTTGAAACTTCTGTTAGAGAAGTTTATAAAATATAAATAATAGGTGGTCTTTTTCATACATAATATCTTTAAATAGGAAGTATTGGTATTGGTATTGGTATTTGCTGAAATTCCAGTATTGGTATTGGTATTGGCAGTAGCATCAATGAGAGTATTGGTATTGGTATTGGTATTGGCCAATGATTCAGTTCTGGCACATCACTAATATATATATATATATATATATATATATATATATATATATATATATATATATATATATATATATATATATATATATATATATATATATATATACGAGTATATAGATATAAATGTATATTTATATATATATATAATTTGTAAAGGTATTACACGGCAAAGCATGGGGCTCGAGCTGACGGGGAACAGAGGGGGGAAATAGTCCTACCCTGTCGTTCCCCGGAAGGCCGAGAGACCCCGACTACTGCCATCTTTGCGGTTTACCCTTGGGATATTCTTTAGTTAAAAAAAATATATAAAAAAATTACCTTTACTTCTAATGCTGTCTGACAATGGCTTCTAAAAACTGGAAAAATGATAAGTAACGAATTTTAATATTATTTGAAAGAAAACCTTTAGGGGCAGATTCGTAACAGCAATAACATTTCGGACATTTGAACATGAATTTGTCTTTTCTCCTTATAATTCAACAATTTTTCTTACACTTATTTTTATGACACTTTTTTTTATTTAGTATTAACCCTTTTATTTGTAAATACGCTAATAATTCTATATCATTTTCATTTAACAAAACTGCATTTTCGAGACTTAAAGGAAACGACATCCTACTCAAACAACTTACACGTAAATACTAAAAGAATTATAACTCAGTATTCACTAAACTCGGTAGAAATTTCCTTACGCAGCGTAAAGTAGCACCTACAAATAGTTTACTATATTTTCGAATTACAACTTCAAAACACTATTTCCCTATAATTTTTACATTACTTTTTATATTTACTTTCATTTATAATAAATAAAAATTAGATAAAAACTTTAGATAAAAAGGTCAATAGCTATACTTTCTCCATATATATATATATATATATATATATAAAATATATATATATATACTTTTTATATATATATATATATATATATATATATATATATATATATATATATATATATATATATATATATATATATATATAGCAGCACCTCGCAATAATGGCTACTCGCTCAAAGGCGTTTCGCAATAACGGCGCTCTTAAATCTCCGCCAGCGATACTCACTACTATTCAGTGTTGTGCGGAAGAAACGCACTCGCGCAACTTCTACTCGAGAAGAAGAGGCACTCTATGAGACAGACGTTATTGTTTTCATTCTTCAATAGAGCACCATCGTAACCTTCCACTGAAACGTCTGGCCTGTCATCAACTTCAGATTCTACAACTACATCACTATCATCGTCTGCAACGCGAAGGAGATTGTTTTGTAGATTCAGATCATAAATATTCGCCAACATCCATTGTACGGTCGGACGAAGAAGTGGAATCCTCAAAATAAAAATATTTGTGTTTAAAATTTTATATTTCTTTTTCAGTTATAAATCATATACTGTACGTACTAAATATATATTTAAAGGTAAACATTGTGTAAATTTCCCTTTCTATCATTGTTTTATAGTTAGCGTTATTGCACACTTAATATATACTAGTACAAAGTGCATAGTTTTGCTTGCAGGCACTCGCGAGACACAAAAAAAGCCGTCCCAATTACGCCGTTATTGCGAGGTGCTGCTATATATATATATATATATATATATATATATATATATATATATATATATATATATATATATATATATATATATATATATATATATATATATATGCTCTTCTTTGCCATATGCTGCTATGCTCATTTCTCTGCTATATAGCACCTGCTCTCTTACTCTCGCCTATCTTTCTATATATATATATATATTAGTGATGCAGATAACATCCGCATCCGCATCCGCGCTTTGTCCTGCGAATGTTGCGCGGATATTCATTGTCGAGATTTGATGAAGAATTTATAATACAAATACTTAAGATGAATCTGAAAATGAAAATAAGTTGAAGGCAATTCAAAAACGGCTTGATATTCCATATATTAATGTTATCAAAGACATTCAAACTCGATGGAATAGTACACTTCATATGATGGAAAGAATAGTATTGCTTAAAGAACCTCTTGCTTCGTACGCCAGTTCGTATTCCAAAGTTAACATTCTTCCTAATATGGAAAATGACATCGTATCACACAGCATTAAGCTATTGAAACCAATTGAAGAAATTACAAAAAAAATCATCGCCTCTGCATCTTCTGTCTCCGATGTAATACCATTAATCTCAACGTTAAGGAAGCATTTTGAACCATCTTCAAATGAAAATGATGACGGTTTATAAAGAATGAAAGATGTAATTAAGCTAGAGCTAGAAAAACGCCTTGGTTCTGTGGAAATTAATGACCATACTATTGCAACTTACTTAGATCCCCGTTATTATAAAGGCAAGTTTTTTTGTAACAAAATAAGAACTAGTTAAATCGTCACTTTGTGTTGCAGCTGAAAAACTTCAATCCGAACAGTCTATTAATTCGTCACCCATTAAAAGGAAAAATACGAAATCTACAGAACCAACACCTTTTACAAGTAAATCAATAATAGATTCACTGGAAGAATTTCTACAGTCCAGTAGTGATGAAGAAACACGCGCATTGCCAAAAGATGTAGTGCAAATGATTGAAAAGTATCACCAAGAAAAATTACTAGATACAAATGATGATCCTGTCAGTTGGTGGAAAGTTAACCAAAATGTTTACCCACGCTGAGTAAACTTGCAAGGAAATACTTGGCCTGTCCTTCAACTTATGTTCCAAGTGAGAGTATTTAGCAATGCTGGGCTAATATATGATGAAACTAGAAACAGACTCTGAAGAAAAGGCAGAAAAATTAATGTTTCTCAAGCACAACCTTCCTATATTTGAATTTCAATACTAGTGCAAAAAGTATATAATCCATTGTAAAATCTCTTTCATTGAGAGCGGAGGTTGAGGAAAGAGGTTGGTGGGGTTATTTGAGTTGGGTCCACCCCAAAATCCCGCACCCTGATAACAATAATATTAATAGATTGTGTCTAAAAATTCGATATATATATATATATATATATATATATATATATATATATATATATATATATATATATATATATATATATATATATATATATATATATATATATATATATATATATATATATATATATATATATATATATATATATATATATATATATATATATATATATATATATATATATATATTTATATATATATATATATATATATATATATATAATATATATATATATAATATAATATATATATATATATATGTAATAATATATATATATATCAACTAATATATAATAATATAATAATATATATATATATATATATATATACTATCATCTCAAAAGTATCCGCATCCGCGGATATTAAAATCAAACATCCGCATCAGCAAATGAAAAAATGACATCTGCTGCATCATATATATATATATATATATATATATATATATATATATATATATATATATATATATATATATATATATATATATATATACTATATATATATATATATATATATATATATATATAACTATCTTTGCTGCTATAAATATATATATATATACATATATAAGTAGTATGGGAGCCATCTGACAGATGCCGGCCTTTTCGATAGGAAGGAATAGAGCTATAGGTCTGAAACTTCGAATATAATCTATGTATGTGTTAAGCTCGAAACAGGGTAAATTTCAAGTCTCTAGGCTGTATATAGGGGGTACCTCGCGAACATTGCGCTTACGCCCTTGTGGCGGTTTCCGAGCGGGTGGTTAGGCTGCAAGACAGAGTTAGGCTTGAGTATGATGACGCAATCTCGTCGAAGACGAGATTACGTACCTGCGTCCCCCATCAAGAGGGACATACCCTAAAGAATTAAATTGATCGTAGAAGGCTGAAATTTGATATGAAGATTCGGGAATCGAATCTGAGTCGAAAATCAATCTCAACATACGCACTCCGACTCCGGCTCCGGCTCCGACTCCGGCTCTGGTTCAGCCTCTGAACGCAAGCCTGCCTTTCGACTACGACTCCGACACCGACTCAGACTCCCTATATATATATATATATATATATATATATATATATATATATATATATATATATATATATATATATATATATATATATATATATATATGCTGCCTATATATATATATATATATATATATATATATGTGTGTATATATATATATATAAGTGAAAATAACTGAGAGGAGCCTATCGATTCTTGAAATGAATCGATTTTTAGGCTCCGGCTCCGGCCGGCTCAGCCAATGGCTCCGATATATACCTACATGGGTTAGAGTTATCATATCGGGTTCTAAAATTTGGAGGGTTAGATGGTGACATGTCCTCGACCGACGTGAGACAGAGTTACGTCCCCCAAGGGTCTCCCATAAGGGGACCCACCCCTAAAAAATCGAAGGCTGAAATTGGTGAGAGGATTCAGAGTTGAATTTCTAGAAAAAATTGGTGGAGTGCGGAGTTGGCTCCGGCTCCGTTGTTGCCAAATTCTTTAGCAACCCGGAAAAATTTTATCTTTTGCCGTTTTAGTCGATTGAAGAACGTGCCGGCCTGATGCAAAAACGATGCAAAAAGTATGCATAGGTCTCTCCTTTTTAAAAGAGCTAAGTATCGTCACTTATCAACAAATTTCACAGGGCGGCGTGATCGTTTTTCATTTATGTAGATTGAAAGTAACTCTTCTCCACAACCTCGTTATTTATTTACATAGTCGGTGAGGATTTTCTATGCGATCTAAAGGTAGGATCGAGCAAAGTGGGTAATATTTAATAATCGAGAAAGGGATGTGGATTTCTTGAAATATAGATTTTTGATCTAGTTAGGATTATTGTAACGAAGGGGTGAGGTATCGAAATCTCGTTTTAGGGTTGTTATTCGTGCAATAGTTCCCAGCGCATTACATATTCAACATATAGAATAGTATAGGCATTTATTTTATCGCTTGAATACAGCGTTTTTAACATCTATTCGGTGTTGACGACACCTTGCAAAGTGGCGGAGAAAATTTGAGACTATTCACTGCTGTGGGGGAGCTTCAGTGACATTTAGTCCTCTTCTTACTTTCATAGTTTGGTCACGCCACGGAAAACTTTCACTTTCGAAGCTAAGCCAGGCCTAAGAACGTTGACCAGTCAGACGTCGTTGAACTATTAATCAGGCATATTTTCTTATATTTTAACGACCGCGTGGGGTGGCTG
Source organism: Trachelipus rathkii (assembly GCA_015478945.1). Classification (NCBI taxonomy): domain Eukaryota; kingdom Metazoa; phylum Arthropoda; class Malacostraca; order Isopoda; family Trachelipodidae; genus Trachelipus; species Trachelipus rathkii. The sequence goes on from JABUQX010076503.1 coordinate 18,114, forward strand.
GATCATCATCGCTAAGATAACGATTCGTTTTCGTGATCTGGTATTAACCCATCTAATATCATTAGGAAATGAATTAAATTTTTCGCAGGTTATTATTAATTTTTCTTTGAAACTGTGATGATATTTTTTATTTGCTTTCGCCATCAATCTTACATATCATGATCGAAAGCACGTACCGATTTCATTTCAGTAGATACGAAAATGAGAGTGTCGGTTCGGGTTGCTGTGGACCTGTTCTTCTGATAAGTATTTCCTCGGTTGCGTGTTTTGGCCGATGGCTATCGCTCAATTGGATCGCTATCTGGTGGCACGCTATCCTCCTTTCATTTCTGACCGCGACGCTATCACTCGTCATCGTTATCTCAACTCGAGTGGTCTCGATCGTTTTGCAATAGTTCATGCGTCTTGCGTCCGTATATGCGAATTCATTGCGATCAGTTTTGTAATGAAATGGAACTAGTCGGTGGAAATTATTGCCTGATCGGAGTAGGCCTAGACCATTAGTGCGAGGTTTTCTTGGTTCGCTATTTTCTCTTCTTACATTTTCAAACTTCCCCCCGTTTCTATTGCGTCACTAACATCTTCTAGCAAATAATTTTTATGTTCATATAAAGTCTTAAATTTGCCTCTCATGTACTTCTCCAGTTCTAAATTAAATCTTTTGGAATCTTCTTTAGCTTCGAGGAGATATTCCTGAACTCTTTTATCATTCGGCATTAAGAACGAGAACTCTGGTTCATTATGATCATCATTATTTTCATAATATTTGTTTAATTTTTTTTGTGAACTACGCCGGGTTTCTGATTTCTTCTCTTTTTGATGCATCTCATCATAATTTTCGCTCTCGTAACAAATCTCCTCATAATGTTGGTCGTTATTCGAATATTTAGCAACGACATCAGTTTCGTCGTTGTTTTTTCCGAAATCGTATTTATATTCGCGTTTAATAGTTTCAATATCATTAGAGTTTAAATTTTTGGCTTTTTTAAGCGCAGAAAGTAACGTTCTGGAAATTCCCAATTCCTCGGTATCGTTTGTTTCATCTTCCCTTTCCTCCGTCCCGTCCTGTTCTTTATATTCTTCTTCATCTTCTTCCGAGTTTTCTGATCTGTTTTCTGATTGAATTTTATCGCTCAACAAAAGATTATTTTCGTTAGAAAGATCACTTTTTTCGTCGATTTCGCAGTCTGGAGAATATACCTCTTGATAAGGACTACTTTTATTTTTGTACGAGTCGGAAGCAATGTCAACAAATCTATTTCCTATTTTATATGCGTCTTTTTTTCCATAGTTTTGGGAATTAACATCATCATCTTTTAATAAAAAATCAGATCGATGTTCGTCTATTGCTGGCGCGACGTTATTTTTAAAAACGGGCTTTTTCGGAGTTTGGTATACTTTTAATTTTTCATCGTTACCAGGCGTGTTAGAAAAATGAGACTGATCATTTTTACGTTTCTTCATTTGAAAAAGGTTTTCCCCTCCAAACACATCCATAAATATTTCGTCTGAAGATAAATTTTCGAATCTCTCCATTTTAGAAGGTTTGTGAAGAAAAAAAAAAAGATTAGAGGTAGAATTGGTACAATTGTTTTTTTAGAGAAAAGATATAAAATTTAAATATTGTTATTATAACAAATTTTTTTTTACAAAATATAGAGGAATGAAGTGATAGGAATGTTTAATCACGGAAAGCGTGAGAAAGCGAAATAACTGTGGAAAGACAAAGGTCCGTACAAACTTCGGAAAACCTGAAGAGGCAATCAAAAATGGAACTCGTAATTATTTAAGGAAAGACGAGAAATATGGAATACATATAAATGGCCATGAAGGATTGCTCGAATGCTTGTTAACTTGAGGCGGAAATCAAGGGTCCGCCTCCTCCGTGGGTAATTTCGGCGTCGAGTCAATATTCCAATAACTTCAAACATGTAGGTATATGATTCGTTCGTGTATTAGAATCCGAATGTACCTTTTAAAAAGCCAACTGTGTCGTCAAAAAACTTGTGCGAAATCGCTTGACGAAGAAATGATAACATACGTTTCATCTTCTTTCAGATAATATGAGTTGAAAACGAAGAAAAAAACTATATCGACCTTACGAAAGAAGCTGCGAAAGAGAAAAGAGGGGTGGAGACAAAGGTCTATCGCTGCGTGTTCTGTAGGCAGCTCTATAATGTGGCGAGATAACGAGTTGCTCGACTAAAAATCAACAAGCGAACGAAGATAGAGAGCAGCAACCCACTGTGCTCTCGAGGAGACGGAGATACGCGTAATATAAAGATGGAATTGATCAGTCGGGTTATCAATGCAGAAGACGGCATTTAATGCTAAAAAGCGATCATGAAGGATCTGAGGGATTACGCCAGATATGGTGTGGCTAGCGTACGTGGAATGCCATGCATTCAAGAGACACCGTGAGATTCATGATGTATTCTGGTTTTTAAGTGGGATAGTAATCGCATGCGTTGAAGACGAGACAAAACCTCGAGCGCGTTTTTCGGCAGAGAGAGGTTTTGAGCCGACGAGACATGGCTTACTAACGACTGGCCGCGGGTTGTAGGCTCAGTGTGAAGGTACGAGGCGTGACTCGGACGAGACACTCATAGGAACGATTACGTCGGCAGCGGCGACACTATTCGAAGCAACAGAAACTATTGCGATTACATTAACGGTGAAAGCGCCGTGTGCGATTCGAATTCTGGCTAAACGTTTTCTCATTCACTATAGTTCAATTTCGCATAGGTGGGCGCGCTTGGATTTTACAACACAGATATTGTGGCGTCCTCTTTCGCAGACGGAACTGGGAGAATTGTCGGACCTAACTTCGCCAGGTAGCTTTGCCTTTATTTTGTCCCCATTTTCCTGGTGTCCTATTGATAAATACGAGCCACCGAAGACGCGAGATACCGTTACTTAAGTGCTGTGATTGGAGCGGAAAACTGTTAGCGCGGGCTCGAGCCTTTTAAAGCCGCTTTAACTACATCTGATAAGCGCTGGGATTCTGGTAAATCGTAAATTAATAAATAAACGCAGGAAAAAAATAAAATAAAAATTATATAGGAAGCTTAATGTGTCAAGGGTTAGGAATTAGTAAAATGTAGAACACCCAATTTTAATTAAAATGTTGATTTAAAGTTAATTTTTTAACACGTTTATTAACATTATCTTAACTGGTATATTTGTCATTTTGTGTTTAGTACTTCATTTGAATTCGTCTTTCTCGAAACGGTTGTAATAATAATTTACTTGTTAACAAAAATGGAGGACGATAGTATTCGAAAGCCAGAAATCGGCAAACGGCGTCTAGAAACCAGAGGAATCTTGCAAGGTTTAAAATCACACAAACCAAGTGACGGTTCAGAAAACTCTTCTTTCCCGTCTGATGGGGACGAGGGGCCCGCAACAGGCGTTCTCCTGAAGCGAACAAGGGGTTATAAAAATTACATCGTGATCAGAAAATCGAAAAACGCGAGAAACTTCGTCAGCAAAGACTAGCAGAGAAACGAAAATGCTTTATGAGGTAAATATTCAAACGCACACGGGTTTCTATCGTATCATATACTATCTATCTATGCTATTCTATCTATCTATCTATCTACAGTATCTACTCTATCTATCTATCTATCTATCTATCTACTATATATTATATATACATATATAATATCAAGGTATAAATTCCATGGAATTGATGAATATGAAAAAAAAAAGAAATGCGAACTAAAAGCAAAGAGCACGACTCCTTAACGAGCAAATGTTCTTAAAAACATACTCAGACGATTGAAGTAAAGAATAATAATTTCTGTTACTCATGGGAATGATCGGTGATACTGAATTATGAAAATAATTTGTTCAGCATATATTTTCTGCGCGTCTAAAGAATCCTATAGGAATTAAAACTTATCAACCTCATATTAATTGGTAGGCGTTATGTGCGCACACATTTATACCACGCAAATAATAATATAAGTGAATAAGAAAATTCCATTAAAACTTCATTTGAATAAATGGGAATTGATGCCATGATACACTAGTTTAGTCGCATAGTATTTTTTGGAAAGTTGAAGGAAAGTTCAATTCTCTTTTCTAAACGAGAAAATGTTGTAAATTTGTTCTCAGGAGATCCTCATTTGTATTGCAACTATTATTTCGTGTCCTTAAGTCGTATTTTTCGCTAAGCATTATTACACCATATCGTCGTATTGTGAAGGTTAGCCTATTCGCACGGCTCTCAACGATATGGTTTTATTGGTTTAGATTTATTCTCAAATCGGTCAAATCAATTTCGATCGTCAAGTCGTATTCGGGAGCGTTCTGTTTCAATTCTCTCTCTGGGTCGGTTCGGAGCGTTGTTGATTTTATCTGCGCCGTGATCTAGATGTGCGTTTTGAGGGCGTTGTTGGAAATTTTTTCCACGATATACGTACGTTCGCTCTGAATTGATATAGATTTAATATTTTAAATATTATTTCATAGTCTCATTAAAAAGAAATTTTTATCATAAAATGTTTAAATATTGGATAAAATATTATTGATTGAGTTATTATCATATCTTTTTGCGGAAAGATACATTTTCTATTTGGACGAATAACCAAAGTAGTACAGCAACGTTTTTTTATTCACATTTTTCTCGTGAGCAGAGATATATAACACCGGATGTTTTACGATGGAAGAAACTACAGCATAACTAAATGCTTCCAGCTAAAAATTTTGACCGGACTACAAAGACACCGAATCGGTGATTCAAGTCCGTTATGCGCACCTTCTCTTCATATATACAAAAGAGGTATTAAGTACATTAGACCAGACATTGATGACGCGTCCGTATGATTCGCGAATCAAAAAAGAAGGATTACTTCGAAATCGGATAATCATGAGACCGTTGTGTGTGGCGAAAGGATTCAGAGAACGGTAGAAATTAATTCTTTGGCCCCAGGAATGAAAGTATTTCGATTCACGATGATAAAAAACTAGAACCCGATCGGAATGAATTAGAAGAGGAGGAAGAATCCGGCGTCTCTCAAAGCGAGAATGAAAAACTTTTTCAAGCGAATAAACGATGGAACGAATACGCAGATTTAAACACGTGCTCGAAAACCCCGACGAAAGTGACTTTTTCAGATAATGTTGAAATATATTTAGCCGATGATCGTGATAGAAAGAGTCCTTGGGAGATGTTTGCGCGGGATCGAGCGAGATTTCTTAGAAGAATTAACGAAACAAAATATACCTTAAATCGCGTTTTAAGCCACGAACATAGACGCAAAGTTTTCAATAGATACGAGCGACAGTAAGGCAATAACCGCGAATAAAATATTTATATATTACGCCTTTTAATTTCTAATACGCGAGTCAAAACAAAAAAATTAAATATGTAATAATAAAAAAAATAATGAATTTTTTAAAAAAATTATTTTTATTACGTAATTTTTTAGTTCTGAATATATCTATCGTTGCACGGCGACAGGTTGAGACCCGCAAATTATTCATTTTAATAAAGAATACCTTTTAAAAACACCAAATTATTTACTGCTGAATTAGCACGAAAAAAAATATATAAAAAGATCGGTTGTTCGTTTCGAAACTCATTCCCAGTCTAAAAGAAGCATCAGCGAGCTACCGCGTGTAGCCTCAGGGTTAAAAAAACGAAACGAGAAATTTCAACAAGGCCGTAGTTTGAAGAAGGATCAGAAGAGAACCAGGTGGGTGTAAAAATTAAATATAGATGATGTATTTATTTACATTTTTGTTTATTGCGATGGTTACATCTGATTGCGTGATTATGCTCTAGTCGACATCCGATTTCGTCGTCGTACGATCGTCAATTTACTCGACTTTGAAGTTTTTCCGCGATTCATTTCGGCAGACGATAGGGAGAGTAATATTCTGGTAGATATAAGGCGATTATTATATTATAGGCGAAGATACACGACAGCGAACAGATCGCTACGCTATAACGCCCGAGAGAGTCTATAAACGCGCAGGCTGATCGCCGCTCCGCCGGCGTGCGAGCGCGTGCAAATCGTAATTTTTAGCCGGTGAGTTTTCCGAACATGTTCTTTCGCTGCGAGGACCTGTGCACTACGATGCGACGTTACAGAGATTCCACGAAGGTCGCACGGCCTCTAGACGGGCCATGGTTATCGCAGGTGAGGCTCGTTCCTTTTTCCATTTTCGAAACGTCGAATTTAGTAGAAAGCGGAAACCCTCGGCCGAAAGACCCCCACCCTCCGCATTTGCCGTACGCTCTCACGTCGTTGGCGCTGCAGTGAGAGTACCCCTTAACCGGAGCGTAAAATTCGTTGTCGTAGGAATAAACGTTGCCTTCCGAGGGGTTCTCGTTCTCCCAAAGCTCGATTTCAGTTTCGAAAGGGTGCTTTCCTATTCTTACTTCGCCGTGCGAGGATTTGTCGTCGCAGGAGAATTCGATTATTTTTTCGGACTCTACTCGCCCCGGAATATTCGGGTTCACGCGATTCAGGTGGCAGCCCGAGCTCCCGTACAAATGCGGGATGACGATTAACTTGAACGCCCCGTAGACTACGCCGCCTACTATAAGGTACCTCGCGAATCGCGTTTTAAGAAATTTGACGGTCCCGATCTTGACGCCCTTCATGGCGTTCGCGAAGGCTTTATCCATTAAACGCAACGTTTTGCTTTCTTCTACGAATTTTTGGAGTCGAAGGTCGTCGCCGCTCCTCGGCGGGTACGCCGGGGACTGCTTGATTTTGTCGTTCATTTTTATCTCTTCCGGGGTGGCGATTTTTTTTAAAAAATTGTCGCATTTTGAGCTATGTATTTTTATGTTCGGTTCGGGGAAGTCCTCTAAATTTCGTAGTCTGGTGATGTCGTCGAGAATTTTCCCGTGACTCGGGTTCAGTTTGACGCCGAGCTGTTTCATGAATTGGGTGTGCGTAATTTCGTTCAGTTTTAGGCGCGTTATCTCGTCCGACAACAATTTTTTCGTTTTCTTGATTCGTACGGGGTGAGTTTTCGTCAAAGCGTCTTCCGGCATGTGATTTAAAATACTCTTCCGAAGCGCCTTTTCGTAACTTTGCTCGGCCATTATATTTTTTACATCTTTCTTAATTTTCATAGATGGAAACGCGTCTCCTTTTACTTTCGGTATTTTTAAAGCCGTGTCTAAATAGGAATTGATGATCCTGGAGGTGAATGCTTTAATTTTTATTTTAAACGCCGCGTGTTTAATTACTTCTTTTTGCCTTTCAGAACCGATAAAACTGGGAAGAGTTACAGCATCGAAAGCGAAAGATTCTCCGAAATCGAGGGCTCCTCCATCGTCGTGGTCGTTTTGGTCGTTTTGGTCGTGGTCGTTTTGGTCGTGGTGGTCGTCGTCGTCGAGAACTCCTTCACTCGGCCTTCCGCTACCGACAGCTGTTCTTTCTTCTCCGACGCTGTCGTCGTCGCATTCGTCTTTACGGTGAGCAGGGAGAGGAGATGGGAGCGATAATGCCGCTGACGAGGCGGGTTTAAGAGGCGAAGACGAAGCGGCGCCCCTCGTTTCGATGTAAACATCGCCATCGCGTTTATCACAACCTTTATCGCGGGTATCGCATTTCGTGTACACGATTTTTTCGGCGAGTTGTAATTTTTCGGAACGACTATTATCTCTTAAACCCTTTGCGCGCGTCTCGTGGTAATCTCGGTTTTGCTTTTGCTCTTTTTGACGTTGCTGCTGACCATCTCGGCGACTCTCGATTTCCGACGGAGGCGTCATCGTCGTCGTCGTTGTCGTCGTTCGCGCGGCGGCGATATTTAGATTCTGAAAAACGCACCCCGTTGGATTTTTCTGAGGTCCGTTGCCGTATATAAAAATAACGTTCGACACTATAGCTCTTTCAGCCAAATTTCGCGAATCCTCCTCCTCCTCTTCACCCAATAAGTCGTTTCTTTGAATTCTCATAAATAACGCTTGAAGATTTTTGTTCCCGCGACAATTTATCGATAAGACCTCGCACCCTTCGTCCTCCGACCGCTCGTCGATTTTTGGCGACGAGTCGATATCGCTCCGTCCCCGCGAAATCATTTTTTCTATCAGAGAAATCATTAATTTTTTAATATTTTCTTCGTTTTCCAAAAAGAAATCGGCGGTTTTGTTATGATGATGGGGTTCCGTTACCAGTCGCTGCATCCGTTCAGGTCGCGAAGATCGATCGAGATAAAAATCTTCTGGAAGTAGTAAATTATCGAAAGAAAAAAAATTATCGGGTAGTAAAAAAGTTTTAATCGAGGGGTCGGGGTGATTCACGATTTTGTGTTTTAACGGAACGCGCCCCATTTTTTCGTTGGATTTAATCCTCATACGCGACTTGTAGCCGAGCGGTTCGATTATTTTTTCTCTCCATAATTGAAAAACAAATAGATAGTTAAAAGAGAATTGTTTAAATTTGAAAAAATTTAAAACGTTGCTTTAATTATCTTTTATATTTTATAATAAATTTAACAGCCTATTAATTAAATAGAATATAGTAGATAATACTAACATTTGGTATTTGTGTTTGCTTTTTTACAGCTTACTGAGGAGGATTGTAGTCGAACTCCGCTGGGCGAGAGATTCCTTATATTGCAGTTAAAAAGAACTTTTCGAATTATTTTCTCTTAATAGTCAATGCAAGCCGCATGGAGCAACAGCTCCACCTCGAGTCGTCTAGAACGCCGAAGACAGAGAATATGAGAAAGGAGCATTGAAAGAAGCGCATATTGACGATACATAAACACATTGTCTGACTAAGAAGAAACGCTCAGTACAGTTGACGCACGACCTTGCAAGATTTTATTGGACGGCGAAACTGAAAAACGCTCATAAACTAATGACTGAAAGAGGTGTGGCCATACCCCTTTACGAAGACTTTATGGTTTACATCGATCCAGAACACGATGATATTTTTTGCAAAAGAAACTTTTTTACTAAAAAGTATAGGTTTTCGCTGAGCGAAGAGGAAAAATGTCCGGTCATCTTCAGCTACTCTCACTCACCCAACATCGCGATTTACGCGTGTCTAGACAGCCTTTACGCGGTGACTGAAGAGAGAACTAAATACGAAAAACCCTATTTTAAAAGTTATATTTATGGGGCATTAACAAAAATCAAATACCTAAATCACGCCAGAAATGAAACGAGGGATCACAAAATATATAATGAAGAGTATAAGATATTCGACTTGATTAGCGAGAAAGAGTATATTTTAAAATATTTTCAAAATGAAAGGAAAATGCTTTCGCTGGAAATTAAGAAAAACCGCTCTTTTATGGAGCGTGGCGTGAGCGAACTTTTAACACGCATGCACGATAAGGACGCGCAAAAACCGAAGGACTCTACGCTGAAACTGACGTTTCATCAGATCGATCTACGTTCCTCGCGAATCAGTTCTAGAGCATTGGGGAATGATGATGATAATCAACACATCACCCGATCCACCGCCACCGCCGATATTAAAATAGGGGCCACGAAATTAAAAATAACCGAAAATATTTTCAGTTCTTCAATAATATTATCAGCGACCGCGTATGAATTTGAACCGAAGAATGAAGAAATAATCGACGAAGGCCTCGCCACAGACGATGATCACCCATCAAAAGGTTTTGTTCTGACAGGATTCTTATTTCAAACGTAAGAATCATACTATGGCTTGGCGACTATTTTTTTTAAAGAAATTGCGATTCATATATGATGAATATGGACATTAAATCGGAATGCAGGACACGGGAGTTTCAAGCACAGGAGGGCGTCCGGGAATACTTGTTTTCATTGATAAATCGAAGAAAACCTGACGAATCCCGCAAAAATGGATCTAACGCTAAAAAACTTAAAAGAATGGTCAACGGTCACTTCAGTTTAACCTTTTCGATCGACGACTTACTGGAATCGAACATCTGCCTCCACCCACCCCTCGTCGAACCCGAATGTAGCACGAAGGAATCGAAAAATGTCAAGTATGAATATATTGCAGAAAAGAAATGATTTTTACTTCAATGGAGTGTACCACATTTTAACTGCATGCGCGATACTCTTTTCGTTCGGGCTACGGCAAATATCGGCGAAGTGTCACTTACTCGATAGGAAACGCAGAAATACATCGAAAAACATTTGGTTTTCGATGAAAATCGACTCGTTCACAAATTCACGGAAGGGGGTGAAATATTCGATTTTTTAGACCCGTTTCGGTTATGGTACAGCTCCTTCGACATTTCCCCGATTCACGAAATGATGAAAGTGAATAAAGTATATTTTCATTTCACGTCCACCGATCGTCTCTGCAACGCCCACATAGTAGGCATGGATGCATTTTATCTGCATACCAGTTTAAAACCTCACAAAATTTTAAAGAGAAATTCACATTCGACGGATGACGATGGCGATGATGATGTTTGTTACGATGAGGGATCGGATGAAGCCTCGTGGAACCCGGTGACCTTTTCAATATTGATTAACAAATCATCGACCGTAAATTACAACGACGCATTGAAGTACATTATTTCTTTTTCAAAGGGAGTTAGTTTCGATTACAAAAAGAACGAGATCGATTTACACTTCATTTTTAAAGATGATAAAACGTCAGTACCGCGTTCCCATCCTCTTTTCAATTTCAGTAGAAACGAATAAAAAATTCCAAGAAACGAGATATATCTTGCTAACATAAGACCTAGAGAAATGTTAATGGAAGCTTACATGCACCGATATTTACGATAACTGATAAATGCACGGCACTATATCTCGAAAAATCGATAGTCCATGAAGAGCCTTTTAAATACTATAGATTCAGTTTGTTCAAAAGGAAAAACTTAGATTTAAAAAAATTATTACAGAAAGCAAAAACATTAAAACCATTAACACCTTAAAAAAAAAAAAATGCCTCTTTAAAAAGATTGAACAAGAGGAACAGCTGTTAAGAATCCAGAAACAGCGAGAGGAGCATCGACCACGGGCAAACCGACCGGATTCGAACGAGGATCATGAAGAACAACGTCGAAATCCCGATATAGCCCTGAACAGCAAAAGTAAATTTCAAGAAAACGAAATATTGTCGGAAATTAATCCCGACAGCGATAGTAAAAATAAACGTAAAAAATCGAGTTCGAGCCCCCCCTCTAAAGCAAAACATTCGAAGTTGATAAAAATTTCGGAAAGCATTCTGGGGTCGAAAGGCGCCTCGCTTACCTCCGAAAGAAAACGAAAGTATGACAACGCCCTGCGAGAAAAGCAGCAGCAGAAGCACCGCAAAAATAAGTCAATCAAATAATGGCCGGTTTTAGTCTCGAATACGGAATGCTACAAACCCGACGCTTTCAAAACTTTCAAATAACGAAAAAAGCTAGACACTTTGACACCAGTAGGAAGAGAGATACCGTTACAGGACGTATGCTGATCGACTTTAAGATTTAAAGCGATGGACCGATAACGAGGGTATTCCTGTAAATGAGATGAATTTAAACATAAAGCGAAAATTAGGTGTATGAAAAACCCAACGAGGGAAATTCCAGAAAGTCTTACGATGTTGTAATTACAGCACAACAACGCTGCTCGAGCTAACAGTTAGAAGTGGTTGAAGTAAGCATCCGAACCACCGATGGATGCGACTGGTTTACTACCGACATCGGCTAGCAAAGAAGTTTCGCATACGTCGACGATGCAATTCAACGACTGTGAAATTTTCTTAGTTTAAATAAAGTGGCCAGCCGCAGGGAGAGAGGGTAGAGTCAGAAATTGAAAAATGCGATCGTCGAAGCGCTTTACTTTTCTTAGATAAGCGTTGCATCCCTTTCGTTGAAAAAAAGAAGGCTGCGATAAGGCCAAAGGCCGGTCAGGAGCGAAAAAAGTGATGATGAGATGATGATGATGATGATGATCGATGATGATGATGCCCAAAGACGAGGAGGAGGTGGAAGAGGAATGTTGCCTATGAGCCAATCTTCTGGAGCGGGAGCGGACGGGCTGACAAAGATCCAAATACACAGCAGAATCAGAAAGGTTTCATTGACGTCGAACAGATTTTCAAAGAGCAATGGGCATGCAAAAAGATTGTTGCAGTTCACGCAAGGTAGTGTCACCAGACAGCAGCAGCTAAAGCAGCAGCAGAGCAGCAGCGCACCGCAGCAACAGCAGCTCAGCATTACCACAGAACTAGCATGCAACAACATCTTGCAGCAGCAGCAACAGGCACCAGCACCACCATAGCACCAGACCGAGCAACAGGACCACAGCAGCTGAAAAAGAGCTGGAACCAATATATAATATTGGGAACTTTGGAAACTATTTCAGAATCCGCCTCATTCCATTCTGCGAACTCCTAGCAATTTTCGTAGTGAAACGAAACCAAATATTTCAGTGAAAGCAGAATTAAAGTACGAATCAAAGTTGTAAATTTATGGTACGTCTGAAAGAGACTTTAGTAAGCAATGAAAATAAATTATATGTCATTCGCCTGAAGAGGAGGAGGAAAATCCGAGCGATAAGAGGCCGCCAAATAGTAGTAGTACAACGGTAGTAGCAGTGGTAGTAGTAGTAGTGGCAGTGTCAGCGGCAGTGGCAGCAGTAGTAGTAATAGCGACAGCGACAGCGACGGTAGCAGTAACAGCAACAGGCCTAGCGAAAGTGAGTCCGAAGACGAAGATAATCAAAAAATCGATTCCAAAGTAAAGCATATCGTGAACGAAAGTAAATCAGGAAGCAAAAGGGAAGGTAGGAGCTCAAACAAAAGTGATTCCGGAGAAGAAGAAGAAGAAGAAGAAGAAGAGGTTGATAATAGAATTCCCCTCCTCTATAAAGCCAATCGAGAAGGTCATTCACCGACGTCGTCAAAAATAGAGCGGTTGATAAATGCCGCTGGGACCATCATAGACAATTGAAGCAGAAACCATAACAGATGTAAGGGAGAAAATCGCAAAATAGAGAGAATATATTTTTCGATGCGTGCGTTCATTGTATGCGGACTGCTTTCAGTAGAGTTTGTATAAATATCATCTACATATTTTAGCGGTTACGCATAATCAGCATTTTTTTATATATTTTCTTAATAAAGTGTTTTTAAATTATGAGAACTTTAATATTTTCCTTTTTTGACTATCTTTGTGAGATTTCTTGCTACATACGCGAAATTATAGGTTTCGATCAAAATTTTGTTATTATTGGTATTTGAAATATATATATAAAGGTAAAAATAATATACAAGAACAAATTATCATTTAAGGGCCAAATTTTACTGGACCAAAAAAAGTCACAGGAGAATAGTTAACTCAATTTATGTAATATGGAATACTAATTTTTTTTATACAATCTGCTCTTTTTACCTTCAGCCGTTTTTTCACCACGATAATATTTAGAATAATGGTCCGGCTGATTCATGTTTTCGATTGGATGCATCGTACACTATACCTGATAGTTGCGGGATATTCCGAATCTTTTGAATATCTGAATTCAGTCATCTTTCTTACCTCTCGGTTTTCACTTCTCTGTCTTCGTCTTACAGCCGGCATCATTTCTTTCATTCCTCATTTTCGACATATAGGAGAATTTATAGCCTTCCTCTTCATCATTTTATCTCCCATCACATTTTCGTACGTATGAAGCCCTAGTGTTCTCAATTTGATGAAAATTTAAGTAGATTAACTTACCATCGTTTCGGACACAGATAGCCATATCATCACTCTACTTCCGTCTGTTCATAGAGAAGTTGCCAGGCGTACAGTATTGTGACCATCTATATTGATCATAGATTCTCGTATTTATAAAACCAGTTATAAATCGATCGTCAAAGTGCTAAGTGCTCTTTCGTCCACAACTGGTTGTAGAAAGCGTGAGTAATTAATTGTATCTTGATGTATTATTTTAAGTTATTAATGAATGATACGGTGTGATTTTTTGTGGGTACGTCGAAGGGAGGTTTCTTTAATTAGTTATAAAGGATTGACTAGCTCTTATTATTTCGAAGAATTATTCGACCGGTCCCGCATGCCACTCTTTGAAAATTTTAGCTCTTTGTACATATAATTTGCGAGCTTTCCACTAAATCGGTAGTCAGAGAGGATCAAAAAATAAGAAACCGTCGCATAAACCAGGAGGTTCAAGAGTTTGTTCTTGATTTCTGAAATCTTGTAACCACCGGGTGCAAACAAGGATATTATTATAGTCCATTTTACCCCGGTAAGGAATAAATTTGAACAGTGGAATGATTAAAGAAATGGTCGGATCTCACTTTATTATGAAAAAAGTTTACTAATTAAATGTCTTATATTAAATCATTATAAATTTATTTTATATACATCTAAGTTAATTCTAAATTGCTTCCTGTGGAAGTTCACCAATATAATAGAAATAGGTTTTTGATGAATATTTACCAGTACCACTTTCTATTGGAAAGGCGGTTCGTTCTCTTACGTTGTTCGCCGGCGCCAACATCGTAATTCGTCAGCGCATGCTACAGTCTATTTGGTTTTCTCGGTTACGAAAGTCATGACCAGTTTTTAAAGAGCACAGGTAATTACAGATGTCGGACTAGTCAGTTTAACAGTTTGAAAAATCGCGGATCCTCGCATTTGAAAGATTTTTTTTCTCAGTTCGCAGTATTCCAAAAAAAATGCTGCTGATGTAGAAATGACTGCCGTCGTTGATATGACTCACTGTAACTCGTGTAAATTTGCACAACGTAGCATGTAATCGATTTCTCCGCAATTTTAGCAGTTACTTGTTGAGTAGCCCCCTAGACCTGAAACGGTAATGGCTGTAATTACTCCTTAGGTGTGATGATGAATGATTTGTGACGTGTCTTGGCAGTTGCATTAGTAGATGAGCAATTTAGCGGGTAATTCTCCACAGCTTCTTTCTTAGTGATGGTGAATCGACGGATGATATCGCGATAGTGGCTCACGCGACCTTTTTCTAAAAGTCCTATCGACAATATAGAGTGCTTCTTTAATAAGTAATATCTAAAATATTTTCCAAATGTTCTATCGAAATCCAAGTGCCAATGAGATGGGCAAACATCTAGGAGGGGTCGTTAAGTCATACAATTTAGAGATGATTTTCGTACTCTGGTGTAGACCGAAAAAACGTTAGATGCATTGTTTTACTTTATGTCTGAAGAAACTAAATATTGGATATATGGAATATATTTTTAATTTATTTCTATGTTGTTAACTACGTCGTAAACTTTTATTAAATCCATAAGCTTATTAAATCCATAAATCCATAATCCATTTATTAAATCCATCTTTCTTCCCTCGCTACTCTCGATAATGATCATATATAGGTATGACTAGATACTAATACTATAATAAGAGTATAACAAGTAATAAAACTATTAAGTATACGAAAGAAAACAAAAGATAAAAGACATGATAAGGACGAGAAATGAAAATGTTCCCGTTCATTATTCACTGTCAGATAGTGGAATCGAGATCTTGCCCTCTGGGAGCAAAACTTCTTGGAGAGCGAGCACAATGGGAATTCTATGAAATGAACGGGTTTCGATAAATTATTTTGGAGGTGGAAAACGACGGATGAGGAAGAGCGACACCCCAGACTTATACGCCACGTCGCTATATCGATCGAGACTAAATACGGAAGAAATTTTTACACTATTGTTCCGCTTTCCGTGGAATTTGTAACTTTAACTTTTCTTCGTGAGAGACCGATAAATGGTTTACTAGAAAAAAGAAAAGGAAAGGAATGTATATTACTCGAAAAGATGGGGTTGGTTGGAATTAACGAGCCTCCAGTCTATTACGGAAACTACGCTTGTCATAGCGAACGCATCGAGTTACGAGCGAATAAGGGAATCTATACGCGCTTGTCGACTTTAATTCCCGCAGTAAATTTAAACACCCGTTCACTGTTCTGGTCTTTCGCCAACTTAGTTAGGTTGGAGGAGAATAAACCTAAAAAAATTCCTATCCTTTACGGTTGCCAAAAATGCAACATACTAAGCTTCTCTAAGTCGGTTAAGCAAACGATTATACCGATAAACGGCTTTTCATCCGACGCCGAATTAAATTATTATTTCCCGTCTTCGTCGGACTCGGCTGTTGGCGGAGGTGGAGGAGGGGTGGGAGGTTTTATTTTTCACGATGGGAGAATTAGGCTAAATTTCGACTCGATGAAACGAATAAACGCGAACTTTACGGCTAAAAAATATCTTATCGACGATCTTCGCTTATCGTATTACCGCCGCAACGAGGGTGGGAAAAACTTTTCTTCGCCACCGCTTCCGAAACTCGAAGGCATTTTGTTCGCCGAAGGTGGGAATGGCGGCGCCGCGGGCGCTCGAGACGTTTCGTACAATAAAGCGTTAACCCGTAAAAGCGATAGCGAAAAGGGGGTGAAAACAAAACGAGAGATCGCGAACGCGTTTCTCGATGAGATAGAAACGTTGCTAACCGACGAAATCGGAGACGCGCGATTGGTTCTTCAGGACATCAATATGTACGAAAAAATTCGTCTAAATATCGAATTGGAGTTTGCGTTTGGCCAGAAAAAGCGTTGTGCTCGATTTAATTTCTTTTTCCGTGAAAAATTTATGGCACGAGTAAAATTGCAGCTCGTTGCATTAAGTTATAATGTCGAAAAAGCTTCGGGAAAATTCATCTCCCGTCTGCCGAAGGAGACGGTGGATAGACATCGACCGAAAACTTTCCTTCCCGCTTTCTGGGCTTATTCTTTTATTTTCCGAGGCGCTCTAGCTTCAAAGCGAACCAAACAGCGTTTGCAAAAAATTTAGGGTCGGCATCAAGAGCTATATCAGCACCAACAGAAACTACCTGATTATCAGTTTAATATAAAATAGTTCAAAATTTACTCAACTACAGAACGACTCGACGTCAACGGACTAAGCCCGTCGGTCCGCGGTCGAGCGTTTGTGGTAAACCACAAAGAAACTCGAACGGAGAATCTTGTCGCGCTATCGCTAATGCGCGGGCTGTCTCTTGCACGAGCTCTTCTCCCCAATTAAATGTATGAAAAGTAGGACTCTCGAAAGTTAACGAGCTAGAATTTTTAACACTTATTAACGATAAGGGATACGGCTAGTGAATCACATCACTTAATGTATATTGCGGCGCGATACTCTTCGATCGTTGATTAACGTCTACTCATTTTCGATGGTCGACAATCGGAATGTTTACCTCCAGAATGCAACGTTTTATGCCGGTTAAAAGATGGATCTGAGGACGATTCCCTGAACCGAGACGTGGCGTGCGTGGGACTGCCTGTAAAAGAAATCGGATGTGTTACAGCCCCGATTGACTAGACAGGGAAAACGACGACGTATGACGACGGATGACGATACAGAGTAAACGCGTTCGGTCGGCGGCTATGAGAGAGCTAGTAGCGAAACCAAACAGGCCATGACATCGAAAAAATATTTGAAAAAATTAGACTACGATTAAATATTTTTCGAATGAGCGATCGACAGGCGAAATATGGACGAATTCGCTATCTCTTTCCGAAAGAGACGGCTGTCGAGAATTCAAGGGATAATCAGATAGCAGACCTGATTCTCCTTTCGGTAAACGAAACTGTTGCAGTAAGCTATGTTAGCTCCGAGAAAATCCGGCGGTCGATGAAACTTTTTCGACGTTTATGGTTAAGAACTTCCATAAGGCTAGGGGATAGGACTGGCGGAATGTTGTTTTGGCCGACGAAAAGATTTAAAATCGTTACGTAGATAAGACAGGCTTCTCAGACTTGCGATGAAAGTGTGTTGCGAATCTCAAATTTAAGCAGAAAAAAAGAAATTCCATAATAACCCCTTTGATGGAAGGATATCCTAACGAGCGTTCCTCCCCGAAATCATGTTGGATATCGTCAAAAAAGTTTTTAGGCGCATTCGGGAAATAAGTCGTTTTTAAATCGTGGGGCGAAGGTGATTATCGCAGTATTGTGCGAGGTCGAGATCGAGGTACTTGCATTGCCCAAACTGACCGCACAAGCCAAACGATTACTCCTATGTGTTTCAAAAGATCGCTCCTAAAGACGGAAGGAAAAAGAGGTGAAGGCGTTTCATTTTCTATGGGATAGTGTTGATAAAACGAGAACTAACAACTCAATTATTCCGTTGAACAATTTTCAAAAATGAGTTTCGATGATCCTATCGGCGCTGAATATGGATAATAACAGCCACGATGGAAAAATTGTAATTCTGCCGGAACCAAAAGGGACTGATAAACAATAATAGGACTTAAATCAGTGGTCACTTAGATGTTAAGTGCGTAATCTCGAGTAACATAGAAGTATCCAGAAGTGCAGACGAAATCAGTCGAGTCGATAGGAATCTTCGAGGTTTTGTTTATACTAAGTCATTCAACCGGACCGTTTGCTCGAAGAATTAGAAAATAACTTATCGTTGGAAAAGAACCGAGATACTATTCACGATTTCATGAAATTAGGAAAAATAATCGACGAGTTGATTAAAAAACCGTACTCGGAAAACGTTATGGAATTTGACGACGCCGCTCGAGCGGATATGAAAGACGGTACATCTCGTATTTGAATAACGTTTGGGAGAAAATCATAATCGACTTGTCTGGAGGAATAATAGAAAACGTTTACGGCTAGTCTTTTTCTAAAACTATTTTGCACGTCGTTACGGAAAATACTGATCGGTGAAGTGTTTACTTTAATGGTTCACCCAATGTTTGGTAGAAGGAATATGACACTATTTTCTCGGGACTTAAGAATTATGTCGTTATCATTGGTCTGCATGAAATAGGTAGCGAAATATGGATCTGTTGTTTGGTGAGTCATATACGCGCACTAGGACGAACTTTAAAGCGCAATCAAAGAGCCCTGGAAATTGAGCTTAATAACTCAATTATCGATTACGATGTTATTTCCGATTTGTTTCAATGGAATTACGGCGGCGGATAATTCAGACAGAACGTCGATACTTCGGAGTGATTTGAAGATCCGTGACGTGAAACAGGTACGAAGAATAATATAAAACGAAGACGTATTCCGCCTGAATACTACGCACAGCACGAGGAGACATGAAGGTGGCGTGAAGCGTTTGAATACGGAGAAGAACGAAGAAAAAGGCGTCGTCTTTGATTCTTCGGGATTGAGCATGAAATTAAAACGAGTTCCCGTAATCGTTCGGTCATATCGCGGAAATATGATCGCGGTCGTCGCGCCGTTTTCTCTATATAGTGTGAGCAAAGGTACGAGGATAACTCGGTTCGTCTTCGTTCCAGCGTATATTTAATGTACGGCTCGACTGAGATAAATAAAGAGAGATTAAAAAACTCAAAAACAGAATTTTTATGTCCATCGCGAGGGACCACGCAGGAACGCAGCAGCCCAGCAGCAGCAGCAGGGCGAGGGCGACTTTCCATCGCTAGGCGGCATATCTCATTCGAAAAAACTTTTCAACAGCTTTGATTATCACAATTGTCGTGTTACTTGGTTCGAAGTTCCTTTCTCCCTTTAGATTTTGATTTCTTTAATTCATAGGTTCGTGTCAGTTTTACTCCAAGTTATGAAATCGTTTCTACTATTCTTTTTCCACAGTCTGCTTGTTGGCATAAATAATCGACGATCTTATTCATATAAAAACTAAAAACAATAGCAAAACTGAAAAACTAAAGCGAATCAATCATCGCGTACATCATATGCTCGTCGATACTATTCCGTGAGCACATGTTATTTGGTTATGGTGTTGATGATGGATACTGCAAAATATCGAGTACTAGATTGACACTCGTTTATTTTATGAATAAGCAAAAGTATTTATTAAGGGTCAATTTTTTTTCATTTTTTTACCTACGCGAAAATGACGTTAAGGCGAGCACGCATTTTCCGAAAATTAAATAACGCTTTCGCACCTTTCTGTGTTTTGGCAAAGTCTCGTTTCTAAAACCTATTTCGCGTAGATTTAAATTTAACGCATGTTCGTATCGCTTATGACCATGATGTCGCGACACTCCTTGTTTAAGATGCGATTGACACTCGGGTCCGTTCATGTGGTTTGCCTTTCCGTTCCGGGTGGTGTAATTTTTCTGGTCAAACCGCACCGTGGTCAGTCTTCGCAATGCTGTTTACGTTCGGCGTAAAGATGAGCACCCCTCTCGTGATGCAAAGTTTATCGTCCGCTTTTAGAAGACGAATGTGCATTAAACTGTCGAGATAAGTTTACGTCGCCTCCCAACCATCCTTCCTCAGTTGGAGTTACGATAATGAACGTCTCTCTCGTATTTCGCACTGCGTCTTTATGCTTGTGCAATATCGGCTGTATAGGTCGCGGGTACGGTCGATATTCGACCTGCGGTGGCAACGGCAATTTTTTTCGATTTTCTTTCGTATATCGCAGGATAGTAAATTAACCGATCACGTCCGAAGTCTGCCGCGTCGAACGGATTATACTGAACATTCAACTTCTTAATTTGCTAAGGGATTCGATCAGCCGTTTCTTTTCGAACGATAAACGAGTTTAGAAAAATTTTTAAGAGCGCCATCCTTCGAGTAGTATGGACTTTTCAGCCCTCCTCTAGCGTCTTCCGACGGCACAACTGTCCATCGGTCGGATCTTTTTCAATTTCTTTATTTCGTTAAGCCTTTCGCAACAGTTTCATTTTTTACACTATCGCGACCGAAATATTCTTTACGGAATCGTTTATCGATTCTAGCGTTCAGCGCATGTTGATACAAAACCGTCATATCTTTAGATACACGCAGGAAAGTTTTAGAAGTTTTGCAGTTTCAGACGATTGGTTTGGTGATAAAGGGGCAAAGTCTGCCTGCAATAGCTCATCAAGACGACGCATTGCTTCAAACGATCTAGTAAGATTATGGCGTAAACGTTGACATTTTATCAAATAACGCTTTAAATATCGTTATCATTTTTTTACACATACCTGAAAACACTTTTTACGTCAGACGTCTCAATCCGACGACGACGAAATCATAACTTTTTCTCTAGAATATTTTAATACACTTTTAAAACTCGTTTGTCAAATGGGCAACTTGCTTCTTTCACGACTCATTGACGCGTGTTCTAGTCGCCGTGCAGGTTACTCGCAGCGAAGATGAAAAAGAATTGTATTCTCACGGAACTTTATTAATTAAACTAAAAATTTATAAGCAAAAGTATCTTTAAGTATCTGTGGCCCGGTGGCGGTGGTCTTCGGTAGGTGGTACGTCCCACAATTTTATATTGTCGCACGTCGTAAATATAGTTGTTAACTCTATAGCAAAAATATTTGACATACACGATACAAGTAGTTGTCGACGAATGACCATTTTCGCATCTATCGATTATGTTAGATGCTGGTGTTGAGATGGCGTTGAGATAGGCGCATCGCAAAATTCATAACGTTCGATATTTCAAAGAAGAAATGTAGGTGAGTTCCCAGTCGAGAGAATCACCTTAGGATCGTCGAACCAAAATCTATACGACTCGATTATAGCCACGTACTCATACCGAAGCTCTCGTATTTACAAATGGGAGGAGAGGGGGGGAGGGAGGGTTTCGCTCGACGAGTCTTCTTTATTCTAACGCTATTGTCGATTTTATTTATTAGCGTAGTGTATGTGTTATTTTCCAAGGGGTCCCAGTGGTACAGGGACGTGGGGGCCACGAGCTGATTAAAATTTCCTGCGGTTGAATTAATCTTCTCCAAAAGAAGCGTATCGAATTTTTTTTCAACGTCTTTCAAACCCACGAGAGTGGCGTAGCTTCGGTACCTCCTGAAAAAAGCGGCGGTGCCCAGGAAAGAGGTATACGACGGGAATAGTTTCGCCTCTTTCTTGTTCCACATCTTTTGGTCCGAGCACAACAGACTTCGATTTCGGACGAAAGGGTTGCGACTCGACGAAAAGGGCGTAGACAACGTTGACTTTGAAATGCGAGTGCTAGTCATCACGGACGTGTGCTCCGCGAAAAGCCTCGTTTTCTCGAATAGACTAATCATATTTTTAATTTTTAAATTATCGGGATATTTATTTTTTTCGTAAAAATCGTTAAAAAGAGTGTGCATCAAGGTTTCGTGGCCGCCTATAACGTTACCGCTGATCAATCTAGAATTTTCTAGTGCCTGATTAATCAGGAGGTCGAAATCGATCGGGTTTTGAGGTGGAAAATTTCCCAGAACGTTTTCGACGGGATGGACGTAAAAAGCCGCTCGCGATGGAATCGGCCCGAACGTTAGGCTCGGAAGAGTGTCTCCGAAATGCTCGTAAATAGAAGGAACTTTAACGTTGACGCCACCGCCGCCGCCGCGTCCGCCGTAGTTCATCGGAGCGGGATAATTAATTTGGTCGACGGGGAGGTATAAAACGGCTCGCGTAGCGTTCGTATGATCTTGGTTTGGTGGTAGAACTATCGGCGAAACTATACTCGTGGCGTTATTCCTTAGGTTCGTAATCCAAGACACGGGGCCGTCAGTGTATGACTTATAACATTTGACGGAGTCCGAAGTAGGTAAGACCGTCGTCGTCGTCGTCGTCGTCGTCTTCGAAAGCTTTCCTTCGACTTTCTTCTTCGGACGTAGACCGATTAAAGGCGCGCTTCCCGCGAACGGCGTCGATTCGTCGCCGTAAAGCGCGTTGCAATTTTGTGAGGAATTCGGATGACACGTATATTCGTCGATGTCGTACGTCACCTGCGAATCGTCGACGCGAGTTAGTTTGCACGGATTAATAAAACATTTCCCCCCCGGATTCATGTGATAGAGGGAAGGAAGATTCTCAGGACGAATCTTCAACATCGAGTTACCGTTGACATCCATCCCCCTACATCGGCAATGCAACATATTCCTCGCGAAAAAATTCGGGTCGTTGATCATTTCGACGTACTGAGAAACCGACGCCTTATCTAATTTTTTAAAGAACTCGGCTTTCGATAAATCCGCGTGCGTTAGAATGGGCTCGCCGTTGGCCGCGTCCACCAAATAATTAACGCCCTTCCACGCGGGATTATACCTGAATTTGAACGGATCGTATCGGCAAGCCACGTTAGTCGTGCACCGGGATCCGCCGAAATAATTCGGATAACGGCAGTGACATTTGAACTTTAATTCGCTGTCGTCGTAGACTAAAAATCCAGCAACGTTGCTGCACCGCACGCCGTTATCGTCTCGGGCGGGAATCGTTGGATAAGAAAAGGCCTTTCGCGAAACGTGACAATATTTTTTGGACTCCTCTAGTAAGGTGTTATTGAAGATCCCTTTCACGTTATCTATGAGGTAAGCGTCTTTCGATTTGCAAAAGACGACGCAGTCCGAGTCGGTCGCGTCATTTGAACCGATTTCCGTCGGTTTATCCCAACACTTGGTAGCACCGGTTGATTTGAGTTTCGAAAACTCGTTCCCGCTTTCGCTTTCGTCGGATAAAATATAGTTCCTTAGAATTAATAATTTATCCAAGCTTCCTCCGATCTTCGTCGTTAATTTCGACAGCTTTGCGCTGTCGTTGGAAGTCGGTGGCACGTCTTTCTTCCCTTTCCGTCCCTTCTTATAGATGACATCCTTAGTGATATCGATGCCCCGAGTTCGAACGCCTCTAGGCAAATTAAAGGGGTTGCCATCCTTTGTTAAAAAGGTGTAGTTAGGATAGTGGCGAGTTACCGTAATATTCGAGGCGTTTTTGAGTTTTATTACTTTACTTATTGCGCGCTTGAGGTTTAAAGGTTTTAAACGACCCTCGTTTTTTATTCGCCGTTTCGTCTCGTCGTAAAGAACGACCGGGTCTCTATCGACTATTTTCGCGACGAAGCGATTCGTAAAAATGAAAAATAATACAACGGAAAAGGAGAGAAGGATTAGCAAAAAAAGGCCAGTAAAATTCATTTTTAACGCTACGTGAGCGAGGATTTTATTATTATTTTCGTTTAATCGTTGAATTAAATATTTATATTATCATTATAATAATAGGTGAGTACTAACAATAGCAGCATTTTTCCTTTTCGATTTCGAGGGGAAGAAATTTTTTATTTTCGATATTTTTGTTGAAAAAGCTTCCCTGGTCACTTTCTCCCTCTCCGCTCTTAATGACCAAATTTACGAGGGATTGCCATTCCTGCTGCTGGTTCAAATGTATCGTCGACAATTTTTCCTGGTACCTTCGTCTATAAGAAGACGCGTAATTTTCGGGGTCGCCGGGAATTTTAGAACGGGCGACGTTGCGGCCGATGGTATTTCTGTTCACTTTGATAACCTTATGCTTGCTCTCCATTATGTCGAACATGGAATGGGCGTTTAAAAACACCTTGTTTCTATTACAATCTCCCCAATCGTTATGAACGCTAAAGACTCTTTTATCGTCATTATTATTAATGTCCTCCCGTTTTCTTTTGCGGTATCGTTTAAGGTAATCGCTAAACGCGCAGTTATCTCCTTTAGGCGTGAAAAAGCCACGCACTTCGTCGAAGCGTCCTTTTACATCTCGCGGTTTTAATTTTTTCTTCCCCAATAAGTAGGAATTTACTCTTTCGTCGTCGTCGATGTCGTCGTCGTTGATGTCGTCGTCGTCGTCGATGTCGTCGTCGTCGTCGTACTCTCTTTCTACGCTAACCCCGCCTCTAAAGGATGCGGAATTGATGACGTGATTAAAATATTCGAAATCAATTTCTTCGCAATTGGGGAACGTGTCGAAGCGATGAAAAAAGTTAACTTTGCCGTACCAGTCCAAATCTTTATACCCGAAGAGTTTTTGAATTTTTGTTATTTCGACTTTCGAGAGAGCTTTAGGCCCCGCCGAAAAATTTATGAAGAAGCCCATAAAGAGTTGGTAGGTGATTTCCCAGTCCTGAACCTTTTGATTACCCAGTAAACTGCATATTCCGCAATCGAACAATAAAATCGTAATGGCGCGGTAATTGTCGAGCTTCACGGGCAGGTGTCGATCGTAAAATTCTATGATTTTTTCGAGACTTAATTTTTTTTTTTCGTCGTGCTGTAAATATTGAGTCGGAACTAAGAACTTTACGAAAACTCCGACGAATTTATTCGCGTTGTAAGCGAAGATAAAGTCGTTTAAATGAAAGTATTTCCGAATCGCGGGAATATTTATTTGAAAAGGGACTCGAAATTTGATCACTGTGTTGACGATTTTACTCTGGGCTATTCTCAGGGGCTTTTGTATAGTGTTTGAAATTTTTTGAAGGGCGACCTCGATGCCCTCGTTTATTTTATCTCGCAGCCCGACGAACATTACGTAGCTGTTTTGGAAAATCAGGCACGTGGTTTCGGGGTTTTTCGTTTGTTGCCTAACGGCGGTAAATTGACTCTGAATAAAATTTAAACCGTTGTTGCGATACAGCTCTTTGTCGAAATACGGGAACCAGCACGCGATTCTCTCGTCGTCGTTGTTATTATCGTCATTCCAAGTAATTTTGTAATTCTTCGAGAACTTTTAATATTTTTTCTTCGTCCGCTTTATATATTCTTTTTATATTGTCAATTTCTTTATCGGGCACGCGTAAAACTCCGAATGAGGAACAAGGAGAAAAGGACTTCTCCGCTTCGGTCTCTGCTGCCGCTGCTGCCTTTTTTGCTGTTACTGTTTTTGCCGCCGCCGCATTTCCTGCTGATGATGACGATACTCGTTTGCGAAGAGTACCTAGACGGCGACCATGACGCCGGCGAGACAAATTTTTCTGTTTTTTAAATTCGAATTGAAATATTCTCGCCAACTCTAAGGTATCTTGCAAGATTTCAATTTTTACTTTTATAACGATATTGACGATGGATATATTCTTCACATCGTTATTTCTTATGAAGTTATCCATTATTTATCTCTTATCGATAGATCAGTCTCTAGATCGGTGCCTTCAATCGATCTGCCTGGCCGAAATCGCAAAAAATAAATAAATAAATTTTTGTTTAGAAATTTTTAATTTTTTTCCTAATTTTTTATTACCAACATCTTAATAATATATATTTATAATCAATTTTTG
>JABUQX010076504.1:0-2500 GCA_015478945.1 Trachelipus rathkii
TAATATCTCTTCACAGTCAGTCGCCTGTTCCAACATCTACTTGAACTTTAACTAAATAACGTAAACAAAAACAACATTCATTTTTCTCATTCCCTTTCTATTTAAACAACTTATATACTCCTTACTTTACCAACATAACATTTCAATTTTGTACCAACATTTTCTTTAAAACAAACACAAGCCTGAGCATGGGTTCTCCACTGTCTCCCAGCTCAGCAACATTTACATGGAACTCATTGAACACTATTACATCCTTCCACATCAACTTCTTTCTGGTTGCGTGTGGCTCAGATACGTAGATGATGTATTTGCAGCAGTCCCACATGCAACCAACCCACACAACATTTTAAATTTCATTAACACTATACACACAGATATACAATACACTATGGAAACATCAAACATAAACACCCCTCCTTTTCTCAGACACACTGATTAAACAACCGATCACACTTACCCCAAAACCCTCACTTCACCCAGTCTATAGAAAACCACAGCCAAACCCTACATACATACCATTGTTCGCACACACAACAAAACACACAAAACTAGCCACTCTCTCATCCCTATACCTACCGAAGCCCTCAAAATCTGTTCTCCGTACATTTAATAAAGAAACAACAAATTTTTGAAAACCCACTTTTCAAAAAACTCCAAATACCCCCCAATATTATAAATACGAGCATTATTAAAAAGCAAAGAAAAAATATCATCAAGCACACATAACCCAACCTAATTCAAAAAAAAACATACATACCTATACCACATTATAAACCTAACGAACATAAAAAATCTCATACCAAAACATATACAGTTGATGGTGTCTTGTATATTTCTGATTTTTTGCATGTTATTTGTATGTTATTTAAATTCAACAACACCCCCTGTTTATATAAAATTCCATTCACCCTTTGCAATAAGCAATATTTCGGAGAAACAATAGACTTCAAACGTAGAAAAAATCAGCATAAACACGACTTAGACAAACACGAACAAAACTCCGCACTCACACAACATAGATTAACACTCAACCATCATATTAATACAAATAACATGCAAAAAATCAGAAATATACAAGACACCAATAAACGAAAAATAGCAGAAGCTTTTTGTATCCATAACCTTCCCAACTTTAATAGATGCTGCTCTGGAGATTACAAAAAAATAGATGCAATACAAAATAACTGCATGAAAATGTCTCCATTCTATAATAGTCTTTTGGAAAACCAACTAAACAAATAAGGAAATAAACTTCATAGAAAATCAACACTTCCTCCATTCACTGTTCTGACTAGAAAAAGGCCAAATGGTTGGCGAAAGCTCGTCCCTGTTAATTTTATCAGTTTTATATGTTTTAGTAAAGTGTTTTTAATGTGTTGTTTAATTTAATTCTACCTAAGTTAGCAACTAAGGTTTTAAAATAGTATATATAGTACTATATATATATTATATATATATATATATATATATATATATATATATTATATATATATATGACTATATATATACTATATATATATATATATATATATATAATATATATATATTATAATATATTCGTAAATTCGTAAATATGGCGTTATAAATGTTTTAAACTATTTAGAAAATTAATAACATATATGTTCTGCCGAAATAAAGTTTTTAAAGTGTCCTTTTTCATGTAATTAGTCTTGTATAAGGTAAAACAGGATTTTGCATATAGAAAAGTTAATTTTATTCTCTCAAAGTATGATACGTTTCAATAACATTATCAAGATTCAATAGTTGTATAGGACAATCGAAAAAATCTGCAATGCTAAACATAATATTTATTAGAAACTTAAATATAAAGTAAATATAAATATAAATACATTATTTATTTGTTAATGAAAAGATTTATTAATTATTAAATAATAGTTTATAACATTAACCGAAGAATAAAATAGAAAAAAAAGGCATTTTAAGTAAATTATCAAAGGCTGCAAAGCAAAATTAGACGAAAGGGAGAAATCTACGTAAAGCATACATAGAATTAAATAATGATAAAATAAATAAATGAAATAATATATTAATGGTAATAATTAATAAATGGAAGAAATTAATATATAAACAAAAGAAAATATAAATAAAAAGGGGTAACTACAGGAAAGAGAAAAATCTAGCTTTTTATAAAAGGAAAACGGAAGAATTAAAAAAGTTTTATATTATTATTAAATAGGGCAGGAAATATTGAAAAAGTATAATATAATATATATATATATAAAATATAAAATATAATATATATAAAAAAATATATATATATATATATATATATATATATATATATATATATATATATATATAATATTATAATATATATATATATATATATATATATATATATATATATATATATATATATATACTATATATATTATATATATATATATCTATATAAATATGATATAAATATATATATTATATATATATATATATATTTCATATTTCTTAGATAAAATAAGCAGGCAATAAAACAGTATTT
>JABUQX010076504.1:17500-22500 GCA_015478945.1 Trachelipus rathkii
ATCTAAAAAACATCCATACACTTTCCCTTTTCTCTCAATACTTTTCTCTACAAGCATCTTTAGTGTGAACACTTGGTCCACACACCCTCTTCCCTCCCTAAATCCTCCTTGTTCTTCCCCCATTCTCCCCTCCGTTAAACCTCTTACTCTCTCAATCAATATTCTTCCGTACACTTTTCCTACCACACTTAAAAGACATATACCTCTATAATTCCCACATTCCATCCTATCCCCTTTCCCTTTATACAGGGGAACCAAACATCCATCCTCCCAATCCTGTGGTACCTCACCACTCCTCCAACATATGTTAATAACCTATACAACCATTCCTCCACCCCTTTACCTCCCTTCTGCAACATTTCCATTCTCACCCCATCCAAGCCTGCAGACTTCCCTTTTTTTCCTTTATTCACAGCCCTAATAATTTCCTCCATTTGTATTTCATCCTCCCCCTCCCTCCCCACTTCATTTCCCATCCTCACCTCTTGCATATCTTCCTCCCCTACCCCTCCCCCTTCATTCAACAGTCCACTAAAATACTCCCCCCATCTCTTCCTCACCCTATCCCCTCCTCCTATCCAATCCCCATCTCCTCCCTTAATCCTCTCCCCCAACCCCTCTTTCCTCTTCCTTTTTTTATTAACCTCTTTCCAGAACATCTTATTCCCCGATTCAAAATTTTCCGTCACTTTTCTACACCATTCCTCTTTTGCTCTTCTCTTCGCCCTCTCCACCGCCCTCTTTGCTTCCACTCTAACCCTTCTATATTCCTCCCAACTATCTTCTCCCCTACCTCCCAACCATTTCACATAAGCCTCCTTTTTCCTTTTCACCACCTCCTTCACCTCCTCACTCCACCACTCACTCCCTTTCCTTCTGCTTGCACCCACCCTTTTTACTCCACATACCCTTCTAGCCTCTTCACATACTGCCTCTCTAAATCTCTTCCACTCCCCCTCCACCTCCCCAATTCCCGTCCCTCTCACGTTTCTCCACTTGTCCTCCATACCTCTCCTAAACTCCCTCTTACATGCTATCTCCTCCAATTTTTCCACCTTTATCACTTCCACTCTCCTCTTTTCTCCTCTTTCCCTCACCATCTCCTCTCCCCCCACCCTTATCCTAGCAATCACCAAATAGTGATCCGATATCCCCCTCCCTGCCCCTCTAAACACATTTACAACTAATAATCTACCACAATCTTTCCCATTTACACACACATAATCTAGAATCGCCTTCCCCCCCGTTATCTCACTCTTCCATGTATACTTATGATTATCATTTTTTTTTAACCAAGTATTCCCCACTATCATTCTTCTTTCGACACATAACTCTATCAGACTTTCTCCATTATCATTCCTCTCCCCTACCCCAAAAGGTCCTATTATTCTTCCTACCTCCTCCCTTCCCACTCCAGCATTCAAATCTCCCAATAGACAAATTTTTTCATTTACCCCAAAACTCTCCCAACACTCATTCAATTCTCCCCAAAATCTTTCTCTCTCCTCCTCTCTCGCTCCATTCACTGGTGCGTATGCACAAATAAACACCCACATTTCCCCCCCGAATTTCACTTTTACCCACATTAACCTAGAACTCACCTGTTTACACACCCTCACCTTGTCCCACATCTCTTTCCTCATAACTATTCCCACCCCCTCCCTCGCCCTCACTCTCTCGCTCACCCCCGATACCATACCCTTGTATTTGCCGAAATCCAACTCCCTCTTTCCCTTCAACTTAGTTTCTGTTATTCCTAACACATCTATCCTTTTTTCCTCAAACATCAGTCCCACTTCCTCCCTCTTCAAATCCTCGTTTACCCCCCTCACATTCATACACCCCACCCTAATTACCACTCTCCTCCCCATCTCTCTCTACTTCTATATATAAAATCAAACAATCAGGCTGTACGCTTTACGGGACCCCCCACCTTAGGTGCTTCCCACAACCTAGGGCTACCACCCCGCTCACCAACCCACACCAACAACACCAAAATACGTTAAAATAATATACAAAAAAATAAAAAAATATAAAAACAACTATCAATTTAAATCCACTCCCACACCTCCCCCTCCTCCCTCTCCCCACGACAACGCCAACAAAAATACCAAAATACAAAAATATAAAAAATATAAAGGTCAACCCACACTCCAGCAATATTTATTTATTCCTACGTTAAAATAGATAAAAATTTATGACAAACAATTATTATAAAATTTATCGTTCTAAAAAAATACAGCTTGACAAATCAAGTCACTTTATTATCACAAACTTAGCACTATAAAAATTTTTCAGAAAGTATTCTTATATACATCTATTTATTAAAAGTATTCTAAAAGAAAATCATTAAAATCTATGTTTTCCTCTTAAAACTAGTAAATTGTGCGCTTTCATCAGTCTTCTAATAATACTTATAAAATATGGTATAAAAATTCATGTATTAAAATTTATAAAACATTCCATACACATTCCTACGTTTATTCCTACGTTAAAATATATACAAATTTATGGCAAACAATTATTATAAAGTTTATCGTTCTAAAAAATACAGCTTGACAAATCGAGTCACTTTGTTATCACAAACTTAACACTCCAAAAGTTTTCCAGAAAGTATTCTTATATACATCTATTTATTAAAAGTATTCTAAAAGAAAATCATTAAAATCTAAGTTTTTCCTCTTAAAGCTAGTAAATTGTGCGCTTTCATCAGTCTTCCAGTAATACCCAAAACCCTTATATATATATATATACAATGTCCTTCCAAAATGATTTATATAGTACTATAAGTTACGCTGCATTAGGTAAGTGGTAGGCATTTTTAGTAAAATTATCCATGTTAGTAGTTGTGTCCTATCAATTAACAATTGTTCCTGCTTCAATAATTCTCCTGAATTTTTGTGGTTTTCCTGAGTAATAGTATAATTTATGCCAATAGCACGCTTTATATATTGATTTTTCACTGGTGATTAGTAACAATATATATATATATATATATTATATATATATAATATATATATATATATTAATATATATATATATATATATATATTATATATATATATATATATTATATATATATATATAATATATATTATATATATGCAAAATTAACAGAACGTGATCATTAGAATTATCTCGAAAAGTATGACACTTAAACAGAAAAACTAACTTACATTTTTGGAATCAGCCTATAAAGCTTATTACCAAAATGTAAAAAAAAATCTCTCGAAAAGTACGACACTTACAGAAAACAAATTTCATATTTGGAATCAACGTATAAAGCTTATTATATGGAAAGTCGTTCGTTTTTGATTTAAAACTAAACGAATACCCTAGGTGAAAGCGCATATAT
Organism: Trachelipus rathkii; assembly: GCA_015478945.1. Taxonomy (NCBI): domain Eukaryota; kingdom Metazoa; phylum Arthropoda; class Malacostraca; order Isopoda; family Trachelipodidae; genus Trachelipus; species Trachelipus rathkii. Next base: position 20,856 of record JABUQX010076504.1, read on the forward strand.
ATCATGAGTCTGGATCTCTCGGCCTCTAGGTGAACGCGGGGGGACTGCGTCCCCCCTCTGTCCCCCATCGGCTCGAGCCCTCTAATGAATATGTTTTCCTTGAACTTCAATTTTAGGGGCTCCAGGGTGTTTGTTAGTTTTAAATCATAAAACGACTTTACATATAATAATCTTTATAACGCTGAATTCCAATATGTAATTTTGTTTTTCTGTAAGTGTCGTACTTTTCGAGATTTTTTTTTCAATATTCTGGTAATAAGTCTTTATACGCTGATTCCTAAATATGTAATTAATTTTTGTGTAAATATTCTTTTCGAGATAATTCTAACGATCACGTTCAGTAATTATGTCATATATATATATATATATATATATATATATATATATATATATATAATATTTATATCACTTAATTTATAATTATATAATATATATATATATATATATATATATATATATATATATATATATATATATATATATTATATATATATTATATATATATATATATATATATATATATCTTCACGCAAATAGTTGTTATAGTCTATTGTTAACTTTCCTACATGGGTAAACATTACATTTCCATACGTGTGCTCTTTTTTCTCGAAATGCAATTTCCATTTCATGAGCATTGTTACATAATTTAGTTTTTGGAATACAGTAATATATTTTTGGAAAAATTTCACTGCATCAATTTCTGTTAAAATGTTATTGTGAAACCATTCAAGATTATAATTTGTTTCATTTTCCATTGTTTCAGAACTTGTATAACTGTAAAAACAAAAAATTTCACAATTTTGTCGCTAATTGTAATAAGTGAGCTTCACATCTTTAAAAATGTTAAAAAAACAAATCCTAATTATTTTTTAATATTATTTAAATCTTAGTTAACCAAACTTATAATTAGTAATTTAACCTTACTAAACTCATGTTATTAATTTATTTCACTTTCCATTTAACTAAACTTATAAATTTATTTCACTTCATTATTTTCAATAACTAACTAACTAACTTATTAGAAAAAAAAGTTCAATCTTTTAACACTATGAGGCGTTGCTGTTCATTGTGTTCGATTTAGTAGATTTTAAAATAAAATCGGCTTTAGCTTAACTGGATGCTGATAATCAACAAGAGCCTATATGGATATATATATATATATATATATATATATATATATATATATATATATATATATATATATATGATATATATAATATATATATATATATATATATAAAGAATGAAAATGAATATATATATATATATATATATATATATATATATATATATATATATATATATATATTAGAAGAGGGGAAAGAAGAAGAAAAATATATAAATATAGGAGAATATTTTAAATCACAATAAATTAGTGACTTAATATTTATTTTTTTTCTATCATAAATATATATATATATATATATATTATAATATATATATATATATATATATATTATATATATATATATATATATATATATATATATATATATATGTATATATATATATATATATAATATATTATATATATATATTATATATATATATATATAGTATATATATTATATATAATATATATAATTATATATATGGGATCCCCTCCTTTCCCCATCTTAGCTAACATCTTTATGGAATTAATTGA
>JABUQX010076504.1:27500-54708 GCA_015478945.1 Trachelipus rathkii
TAATATAGTATATATATAAATAGATATATATATATATATTATATATATAATATATATATATATATATATATATATATATATATATTATATATATATATATATAATATATAGTAGTAGTAGTAATTTATATATATGCGATATTATATATATATACTATCGATATATAAATTCAGATTTAACAAACTAACCTTTGAAACTATATATATATTATAATATATAATAATATATTATCATATATGATATATATATATAGTATATATGATATATATATATATAGGTATATATAATGTTGCATTTATTTTTGGTATTATTTTGATAGGGCATATGAAAGGCCTTATTTATATATTTATTAAAAAGTTTACAAGATTCTCATAGGATGTTAAATTTCGTAAGCTTTCCGGTCTTAATTGTTCTGGACCCTACTCAGGTACGATGTTTTCTTGAAGAGGTTTGCAGAAATAAATATGCGTTCTGGAGGAGGTCCAGAAGAAGATAAGGACAGCGAAAGCTTACGGAATTTAAGCGCATTTATGAAGATGCTTTTAAAAAACTCTTTTGAAATAAAATATATAAATAAGGCCTTCTATTAATTTATATTTATAGTATATATATTATATGATGTAGTATACTATTATATATATAGTAGGTATATATAATATAGTATATATATATATATATATACTATATATATAGTATATATATATATATCTATATATATATATAAGTTATATATATTAGGATATATATATATATTATATATATAGGCCCCTTAGGTCATAATATAATATATGAGGGGGTATATATATTATAGTAGGAAAAAAAAAAATAAGTGGAATTATATAAAATAATATATATATATAGTATATAAAATATATATTGATATAATATATAGTTAATATAAGTATAATATATATATTATAATAATATAATATATATAACTATCAGTTGAGCGACTCCAGTTCAACTTTTACTGAACTCGTGCTTTACACTCTCCTCACGTCTCTGCTCTCTCTCTACTCTCTATATATAGTTATAATTATATAATAATATATATATATATATTATGATATTTATATATGAAATATATTATATATATATATATATATATATATATATATATATAATATATTATATATAATATAATAGTATATATATATATTAAATACCTGAGTTATTACTAGCTAAACTTTTTTTTATGTAAAATGTTTTCTAAGTTGATTCATGGTTAACGTAATATTATAATATTTTAATAATAATTTAATAACTGTAATATTTTACATAACAATTATTCTCAAGTATTTAAGAATTTTTTTTTATATTTAAATATGTTTTTTAAATATTGTTTTTGTATAAAATTATTATTTATAATGTAATATTATTAACAATTTAATTTTAAACATAGTATTTTTTTTTTTTATTTAACTATTATGGGAAGAATGAGGTATTTTTAGGAAGATGGATAAAAGCGCGAGGGTAAGGAGGGAAGGAATATGGCATGAAGGCTCCCGCGAGAGTCTGAATAGAGTGAAAAGGATGGAAAAGGAAACCACCTGGAAAAAATCGGAAGCGAGTGTGGGGAGAAGATGTGGCAGGTAAGAGACTGGTTTTTTGAAGTGATTGGAGGCTATGAATCCACAGGAAAAGCTCGACAACCAATGGCAACGAGCTATAAAGGGCGAAAACGGTGTCCTAATTGTTAAACCAAAGGGAGATTGACGAGAGATGGAGGAGATTCTTCGAGGATTTGTACAATGTGGAGGGCGTGGCGGAAGAGAGATTGCGAGAGCCCTTGATTTGTTGGAGGATGGGAAAGAGGAGGAGTATTCGATCACGGAGGAGGAGATGATTGTGGTGTTGATAGGTATGAAGAGCGAAAAGGCGGAGGGAGAAGATGGAATAGTTGCGGAGATGCTGAAAAAATTGAGAGTTAAAGGGACAAGATGGATGTTAAATCTGATGAACAGGTGTGGGAGAGATGAGGTGGTGCCTGGTGAATGGCGTAGGGACAACCAAATCTGCCCCCATATAATAAAGAAGATAAAACAGAATGTGGAAACTATAGAGGAATTGCATTAATGTCGCATCCTGCGAAAGATCTATGAAAGGATATTAAAGAGAAGAAGGCTGGGAGAGGTGGTGGAACACAAGCTGGAAGAGTGGCAACAAGGTTTTCAGATCGGGGAGATCGACTATAGATCTTGTGTTCGCTTTGAAAATGATAAGTGAAAGGAATTGGGAAAATTTAACAGGAAGACATGTGCAGCTTTCGTAGACCTAGAAAGGCCTTTGATAGAGTACCAAGGAAGTTATTGTGGAGGGAGAAGAATAGAATTTGGAATACCTGAGAAATTGTTAAAAGCAAATAAAAAAGCACTTATGTAGACAGTAAATGCAGAGTAAAGACTATTTTCTGGTGAGGGAGAATGGTTTAATGTCACAACTGGGGTGAAGCAAGGGAGCGTCCTGTCTCCAATTCTGTTCATTATATAGATGGACAGTTGCGGGAGATCGGTGCGGAACAGAGTGGAGGATGATATGTTTGGATACACGGATGACTTGGTGTTGTTTGCACAAAATCAAGAGACTGCAAAATTTTCTGGAGGTTTGGAACAAGGAGTTGGAGGAGAGGGGTATGAGGATAAACCGAGGGAAGACCGAGGTGATGTTGATCGGAGGTGGTGGAGATGTCCTGGAGGTAAGTTTGAGTGGAGAAAGGCTGAGACAAACGGACCAGTTTAAATATTTGGGGGTGCACTATGGTGAGGAAAACGACACAATCCTGGAATTAAACAAGAGAATGGGAAATATTTTAAGGGACACGTAGCAGTGGTGGTTCTCATGTTGAAGGAGAAGAGAATTTCGAGACGAGTCAAGGATGGCTGATGTACCAAGTATACCTGAAGCCAATACTGACGTACGGACATGAAAGCATGGGCTCTTAATACGAGAGCAAAGAGCAAGTTGGAGGCATGCTAGATGCGCTTGTTGCGACTGATTAGAGGAGTTGACAAGAAGAAACAGGAAGAGAAATGAGGAGCTTAGGGCGGATTTGGGCGTGAGAAGCATGGTAGAGCTTGTGGAGAGGGGACAGCTTCTAGAATTGCCTCTCGCTTAATCTTTCCGACTCTATTATCGCTGATCTGGACAGAATTTCTGGGTGGGTCGTCTCAGACCTTGTGCCATTCAATTCTTAAAAACCCAACTTTTACAAATCTCCCTCTCTAAGACACCTTCAACTTTCCTATCTCTTTCGACGGTTCTCTTCGTCTCTCCTGGTTGATCAATATAAACGTCTTTGCCCCTTAATCATACCACAAAAAAAGATGTTCTTGGAAATCCACATACAAAATGGTTGCCTAGGGCGGCATAACAAGAAACTCGGGGAATTATAGCCTTTAGACTAAAACGCGAGATTTTTTTTTCCTCATCTCAGTTATTCCGCTAGTACAAGGGCCTCATTGCTCGCCCTGTATGGAGTGGGGGGGCTGATCAACCCTCCGCCATTCTCATCCCTTCTATATTTATAGTAAAGTGGCTCTTGGGTTTCACGATACTTCCACGAACTTTAAGATTTCGAGTCGAAAGGCAAAGGCTTATAAACTGTTCTGGGGGACTTTCGCAGATCATTCGACACATCCTCATTATCATTGGGCGTGATCGTCGTGTTGTGTCTTCTCTCCCCACCCTCTCTCCTCTCCTCCTAACCTAGGTATCCCCCCCCCCGGGGGGGGGCCCCCCCCCGCCCACGCGTGCAGGTCGCCTCCCCCGCCACGCCCCCCGCAACCGGGGTGTGGACGTCCCCACTCCACCCCAAACAACAACCACATTCGCGTTCCCATACACCTTTACGACTTCCCTCGTAGCACAAGGGGTGCTCAATCTGCGCACGAGTGCGTACGAGTTTCCTGTAGATTATTGGTAACTCCAGGCTAAGTTCGCTGCGGTGCTTCCTTCTCCTGCTACCACTGTTCTCTTCTAGCAATTCTGCATCTTACGTTGTTTCGTCACGGTAATTAACGTAGTTTATTTATACTTGCGTCTGTTGCTCACTCGCGTGAATTTACGTTGTTGATGAATATCTGAGGTGTCCTAACTCATTTTTCTTTCCCTCTGAAATAAGGGGCTCTGCCCCGTGAGTGTGGTGAAGGGGAGGGAGAAAAAAAAAAAAAAAAAAAAAAAAAAAGGAGGTAAATCGCTGGAATGGATACCCAATAAGGCGGAACAGATTATTTGTGGGAAGGACCTAAAGTTAGATGGAGCCGACAATCGTGAGCGCGGCAATGGCTGAAGAGAGGAAGAACCTCCAGAAAGCTCTCTAAGCTGCGTGCAGCACGCTCATCGCGGATCTGAGATGGGTGGAGGGGAACAGAAGACGTTGGAAGTGTCGTTTGCCAGAACAAGATGCACTATCATAATGCATCTACAGGAGATTGGTGAAAAAGATATATATATAATATATACCTTATAATAATAATATATATATATATATATACTTATAGGTATATATATATATATAACTAATATATATATATATATATATATATAATATAATATTAAATATATTATATTATATATTATAATATATTATATATAATCTATATATATATATATAATTATAAATTATTTAACATGGAATAATATTGCTTTAAATGTACAAAAATTAAAAAAAGAAAACAATTTTAATTAATATATCCATAAGTATTTGAAAAGAAATGCAGTTCAATTTTGGTTGTTGTATTTAATTTTGTAAGAAATCATTGGAATTCGAATCCGGATTCGGATTCAATCATTTTTTACATGGATTCGGATTCGGATTCGGATTCGAACATTTCCAAGCACACTTGGAAATATCGGAATTCGAATCCCCAAAAGTTGCCGATGCCCATCAGATATATATATATATATATTTAATATAGTGAGTTATTAGTTTATTATATGTAGTAGGGTATATGTAAAAAAAAAATATAATTATATATATATATATATATATCAGAGGCTGGGCGGTGCGCCACCGAGTTGCGCCTATGCGCCTATGGCGCACTATTAATTTGTAGGCGCATAGGCGCAACAATTTTAAAAAGGCGGACTAAGCATGAGGCCACACAGCCAATTCTCGGGTCCGCCTATAGCCGGCCTTATGGGAACAGGAAAAGCAAGAATTTTTTTTACCCTTAAAAGTTAGAACTTAGCAGCATGGCTAACTTGTATCATCGTCTAAAAACCAGTGTATAAACTTTTATATAGTTTTATAAGGTGATCTGTTATATGCTTGACGGGTGCTTGGCTGAGTGTCATTGATAGGTATATAATATATAGTATTGTATTTAGTAGTATTTATATATAAATTTATATATATTATAATATATATATATATATATTTACTATATATATATAATATATATAATTACTTATATATATATATATATTATATATATGATTGGTTATTATTTATCTACTATAATATTAGTATCTATATATTCTTCTCCCTGTGGCCTTCCCTAATCAATATATATTCGATATATATATATTATTTTATTATATATAAAAAACCTATATATATATATCCTTTGATTATATAGTTACGTATATATATATATATATATAATAATTTTCTATAATTACAAACTAGTTCAGTAGTTCTTTAACTACAAATAAATTGGTGGCAGCTACTGGCTCTGGAAAATTTGTGGCAACTTTCTGCATGCGCTTTTCTTTTTTTGTTTGTGGACGTAGGAGAAAAAAGCTCCTGGGGAGAAACATGGACACAGAGTAGACTACTGAGGAGGAGCAGAGACGTGTAAGATATTTAGTTTCGGGGTTTAAATTACAAAAATTAATAAATGTGTTTTCTTCCTTATAAAAGCATGCATTTTATTATCGCACTGAAGTTTACTTTGCAAATAAATTAGCGAACAGGCACCGGCCGGCGCAAAAGGCGCATTGAATCGTGACAAAATATGGCGCATAGGTTCTAGGCCGAATTAGAACGAGTACATAGCGCATAAGGCGGCAGGCGCACTCCAAAAAAATTATAGGCGCGCCAGCTCTGATAAGGGTTATATTATATTATATAATATATATAGTATATATAATATATATAATATATATGAGGTAATTTTATATATATTTATATTATATATTTAGTATATATATAATAATAGTATATATTAGTATATAAGGTATTATTAGTATATATATAATATATATATATATAATATAGTATATATATATATATATTTATATATATATATATATAATAAGTATATAATATATTTATTTATATATATTAATATATAGTATATATATATATATTAGGGGTTTATATATATTATATATAGATTAATATATATATATATATGAGTATATATTATATAGTAAGTATATATATAGTGATATATTATATATATATTTTTATTTTTTCATTGGAAAACAAACCAATAAAATTTAATTTAGATTTTGATGTAACCTTTCTTCATCCCTTAAAAAATTGTCAAAACCCCCTCATCTGGTTCTTTTAGGTGCCTTTAAACTATTTAATCATCAGGTAATATTTTTAAGAACGAAATATTCACTACAATTAGAACTTCTCTCAGAAAAACAAAACTTGCTCTTTTCCAGGGTCATCGTATTGTTCTAAGTTGAAACATTTGCCTAGTCTGAGAGCTCTAAGGTACATCCTAATAATAATAATCAACTATAATAGATTCTGCCACTCTTTCCATTGTTTCATCCAATATAAATACGTATCTGCAGATGCACATCGATGCGAGAGGTGAAAGTAAATAACATAGGGTCATAATAGCAATCTAATCTACCATTTTATATAAAGAACTGAAATGGTTCCCAAGGGAGTATTTTGTTTTAGAAATGCTCCTTTTTGGCACTTTTTTAGAAATAATTTTAAATAATTCTCCAACTTTACAAACGTTGACGGAGGTATAAAAATGATTAACTCATGTGTAATAAACTGCAAGTCATCAAACGCTGAACTTGGAAACTACAAGATTAACTTGCTGATTATTGATATTCCTCTAGACTAGTTATTTTTACATGGGTAAAGCTGATATTAGAAGAAATAATTTTATTTTGGATTTTAAAAATTTCAAATAACCTAGTTTTCAAGGTATAGACAGTTGAACACACACACACACTATACAAGAAAAGTTCCATATTTCTAAAGGTTGCATTTCTAAGTTGTAAACTAATTTGATTATTCAGCACAACCACCACAAATTTCTTGTTTACTTTTTTTTATCTTTTAATCATATAATCTGGAAATAATATCCGGCAATTTAAAAAACTCAGTCTTCAATTTACGAAGACCTGAACACTCTTCTTCAGAGTTCAGTCCTATAAGCCTTCGACAAAGGAAATATAAACCCTAGAATATCACCAACATTATATAGAATGGAAACTTGAGAACATTGTTTTTGTAATAAACTAGAGCTAGTGTTAGAGAAACCCTAGTACATAGTACATACATGCATATATTTTCACTTTATCTTGATTAAATATTGCCTCTGTATTGTGTATTTCTTTTACTGTTGTTCTTAATACCGCAATAATTTAGGATGAAGACATTTTTTCATACGAGCATATCCTATTTTAAGCAAAACTTAGATATTTACAGCAGTCATGTGACTCATGTCAATGAATATAATCTCCGTGTGTGGGACATCCGCAATTTTATAAAGATCCGTGTCTGGAGCCTTAGATTTTTCCCCTTTTAATTGCTGAATATTTACCGAACTGGAATGGTTTCTCTCAGTATTTTTTAAATGTCTTTGACCTTTACAGTTTCAAGGTTCTAATTTTAAAAACAAAGTTGAAATTTTTCATTCAACTCTAGAATTATCATTCTATGATGTTCAGATTCTTTTTATCCGCCTTTGTGAAATTCACTTTCGCGACAAATAATTTTAAGTACTGATGTAAAGAGTATATATATTCCACAGGTATTTAAGCTAATAAAAAGTAACATGACAAATTTATTTAATATTTATGCCGATATTACTTTTCAGTGAAGGACTTTAGAATTCTTATCAATAATTCATTTTTTTTTTTTTAAATTATAATATATAGAGTTTTCAAGGTCGGGAAAAACAATTAGGTTTGATACTTTAGTTTTATTTAAACTCTGCTAAACCGAGTAATTAAAATGCAAGCCAGAAAAGCTATTTGGAAATTATACCAAATAAAAAATTCCCCCAAAATAAAATTTCCCGCCCAGTCTCCAATTTCAAAAGAATTACAAAAGTTGCATAAACTCAGGATTTTATATAGTTGCGTATAGTTTTTGCCGAGCAAAATTTTGCAAGCAGATTTCCATATTTGGCCTATATTTCTATTTAAAATATAGTCTGGTTAGTTTCCTTTTGATTAAATTTGTTTTTGTTTGAAATTTAAGAAACAGTTTATAGCTTGCTTTTTTTTTTTAAATTTGTTTACCATTCCACATTTTCCTAATGGTAACCTGAATTAAAATCTGCTAAGTTATTCGGATAAATAACTTTAGTTCCTGCTCTTTTGAACATTTTTTTTCCAAATTCTCAAAGATTCAGTTTTTAGAAATCCAATTTTTTTTCTTTTGGTTTACCGTGAATAAGTGATATTTTTTTTTATCTAACAAAGGTAAAACATTATTTTGCAAGACCAATTGAGGTTTTATTAAACTAGGGAGAAAAAGCGTCTATAGTAACAATGAAATTAGGCCATGTGTCGCTACGCTGAAAGCTATTGTCATCGCTATATTCTTAATTTCAGAAAGAAAAATTCAGTATTTTCAATATGTAAGCTTTTAGGAGATAAAGCAAAAACTAAGAAGGAACACAAATTACTGGAATGGAAAACTATATTTGTAGAGTTGTCATTTTTAAGCAAGAAAGTTTCCAATATTGGTGTTAATCAGATCAAAGTCTCTTAACAGCAATTTGTAAATTAATAATTTTGAAAGGAAAGTCCACAAAACGTCTACAATATTGATGACTGCCGATAAATTCATACAAATTTATATTGGGAATGAGGGCTTAAAAAATTATGTAAATTGGAACGAGAGAGAGCGAGAAAGGTCTTAAAAATGATTCTATAAACTGGAACGACGTAATGAGGGAGGTCTTAAAAAAAAAAAAGAGGTCTTAAAAAATTATGGATACTGGAACTTAATAACTTTAACAAAATACAACTGATTCAAGACTATTCAGTTTGATAAAACTTTTGCAACGAAAAATAAACTTGAGGTTAAAGAATATAAGTGAACAGAAAATATTGTTGCTGAAAGCTCTTAATTTTATGTCCAGGATAATGATTAAAAAAGAATTTGAATTTTTTAAAGAAATTTATTCATAAATTTCAAATTTCTTTTTGTTTAACAATTTTTAATCATTAAATTATAAAATGTAAAAAAAAAATTGTAAGTAAAATATATTTATATTTTGTTTGATTGAAATTAATATGTAGTTTTAAAAAAATTTCATTTTCAGTCGAATATATAGTTACAAATTCATATTAACTAATATAAGTAGTAGTTACTATTTTTTTTATTTACTCAGAAATATTTTTTTAGTAAAATCTTTAAAATTAAATTTTCAACAAGGGAAATTTTTTTAATTAGAAAGAAATAAAACAATACAATTCACTCTGTTCCATCGTTGACCCATCTTAAAAACGCCCAAAATCCAGCACTATTTTTCTTCTCACAAAAATGTTTAGAAATGCTGCTATCACGCGACATTTTGGACTTAAGGGTACGAATTTTTTTATCACCCCAACCACTCCAATTTAAGAATTTATCCAAGAACTCAAATTCTGACTCTTCAATACATCTTCTTAAATCATCGAAACAAGGCAATCCAAAAGATGATTTTTCCTCATCTGTTAAGAGCAATTTGTGTTTTACAAGAAGCTTCCTAAATTCATCATTTCCAGAACACCATGATAAAAATTTATCAGAATATTCAAATGGGTTTTCAAATGTGTTAACTTTGCCAAAAAGAATATGCCTAAGAATATTTCCATTATTCTTGGATGACAGGTGCATTTTCTTTTTCTTTATCTCTTCTGGTATGAATTTCTCACACCATTTGGAAAAATGATAAAGTCCTTTCATGTTGTTATTAAAGATAAAATTTTCGCATAAATTTGAGAAACCATCGTCAATAGCACGACTCAAAAATTTAGACATTTCTTCATCAGATTTAAACACTTGTTTAAGAAAATTTTCTATCTTTGGAAAATCAAGCTCACTCATCTGCTTATGATATAATTTAAGACCTGCGTTAGTGTCAAGTAAGCTTAACACATCGGTTTCTCTATATATTTTCATGATAATTTCAAGAGCTTCAAAATCCATTACCCTTAGAATTGGATACAGTATATCTGTTTTACTTTCTCGAAATCGCTCCATAGTACCATCATCATCAGCTGAAATTATTTGCAAGAGCTCCTTCAGAAGATTCCTGTACATAGATGTGTCAAGTCTTTTATAAATAGAATCTTCCAGCGCAGACACAAGACCTTTGCACTGTGGAACATAGGAAATTTTAATTTTTCCCTCCGAAGCTTTAATAAGTTTTATAATATACTTATGCCATCTCTTATTTTTAATAAAGTTCTCCATAATTAGGTCACCCTCTTCAGTACTTACAAAATCAAAAAGAGTATAAAAGCCTTGCGTTTTCGAAATTAGATAAGCAGCAATATTAGTCATGCCAAATTTTAATAATTCTGAATGAGTAAAAGAAGAGCACACCATTTTTTCTTCGGTGGTAGGGGTGAGATTTTCACACAAATATTGTACAGCTATATCATTGACAGAATGAAGTGCCCACCTAAAATAGTTGATAAAGTTATGTTTTTTTTCGGCTCTGACTTTCTTGGGAGGGACTTCGTCATTTGACGAAGAACTATCTACTCCACCATCTTCATCGCGCCAAAATTTCAACGGAACACATCTATTACAATAACGGTGGCTGCAAAACACAATATTTCTTATTGGCACTGGCAAAAGCTTTGAGTATTTTGTTACTACATCTTTTCCTACAAAATATTTACATGCAAGTTCAAACTTTAACTCGTTTGGGAGATCACTTTCATCAATCATTTTCAGAACCATTTTATTCAAGTTGATGGTTCCATCTTGCCAATTAAAAACAAGATTATTTAAAAGTAAACGAAAGTCAACATCATCATGAACTTTACAGTGCATTGCATATATGTCCCTTCCTACAATATTAACTACTGATCTGATTAATGAATGAAAGTTTGCATGCTCCACATTATTTATGATTGAACCTGCAAGTTTAGATTCAAAAGAATCCCATTTTTCTTCAAATGTACAATCTTCACGCATTTTAAGAATTTCCTCGATTGCCTTCTCCTCCCCGCTGATAGTGATCGATTATACGGAGACCCCTCTGAAATAATTTTATCGAAGTTCATGGAAATCCTCCACTTTTGACTTACTATTTCCGCTAGATCATACTCTATCTCAAAATCTATAGACATTGCGGCAATAATTGAAGTTATCTGTAGAGAGCACAAAATAAATAGGTTAGAAAAATAAAATCGAATATTTGAAATCAATTGAAAAATTTCTGAGAACGATATAAATTCAAACACTTTCCATACATGCAATATATATATATATATATATATATATATATATAATATATCATTGAATATATATTAATAAATATATATATATATATATATAATATATATATTAGTTATATATATATATACTATATATTATAGACGAAACCTACTACAAAGTATATTATATCATAGTCAATATATATAGACTACATAACACACAAATAAATACATATACACACACACACGATTATAGTATATATAAATATATAGTATATATATATATATATATATATTAATAATTATATATTATATATATTATAATATATATAATATACTATAATATATAATATAAATATATATTACTTATATATAAGCATAAGTATATATGAGTAGTATATAACCTATATGATAATATATATTATATACCCCCATACCCCAATGTATATATATATATAATGCATTTCATAGCAAAAACAAAAAATCTAAATCAAAATTTAATTGAAAGTAATTTTAGCAATAGTTTCATAAGTATTATATATAGGAACTTTTCATAGATTGTTTTTTTTTATTTTAAAACTTCAAAAATTATTAGTAAATCATTAAGAAATTAAAGACGATAAATTATTTGCTATACTTATGAATGCGTGCATTTATTGCTTATATAAAGATTTTTAAATTCCAATCCATAACTGGTAACAATTTATTTAACTAGAATGCATGCAGCATTGGTCTCGTCAATCGTCTTTCCTTTATCTATAAAAATAACTCTCCTAAACGGTCCGGTTCTAAGCTTTAGCTAAAATTTACCTTTTTAATATTTAAACGTTAAAAAAAGAAAAAAAAAGTGATTGAAATTAATGTATTAATACATCTTTTCCACCATTCAAACTAATGAAAAACAACACGCTCCATGAGGAATTATGATACTTATATATAGGCGTATTATAATATAATATATAATATATTAATATTATTAGGTATGAATAATATATATATATATATGATAACTTTGGGGATCTGTAACTACATATATAGTATAATAGTATATTATAGTATTATAATTATATTATTATATTCTATATGATTATTATAGTAACATATATAATATATATTCTAATATAAATAAATACTTGTTTAAAAAAGTTATATTTATTCTTAAAATTTTAGATTAGTTAGAAAACAATTAAATTATTGGTGGTAAATGAAGATATGGCACAGAACATTTATCACGTTCGCGGCTTAAAATGATAACAAACAATGAATTGCAGACAAACCCCGCGCCCCACACCCAAAAAAAAAAAAAAAAAAAAAAAAATAATAAAATGAAGTATATAAAAAGTTTAATCTATTAAACAGGAAATTTTGATCAGCGGCAAACACTTTCTTCAGCGATTATTTAGATATTTTTTTAATATTCCTTCTATTACAGACATTTCAAACATGTAAGAATTTCGTTATAAGCTCATGTAGCTAGACGATGGATAATAACCGCTCTACGGAAAATTTATAGAAGAAAAATTTGAGGAATAGTTTATATAAAACTTCTAAATATGCAACTGGCTTCCAATGAAATACTAATTATATACAACTGTCTACGGAAGCCGAATCAAACAAATTTAAATGAAAATATGAATCGTAAGTGAAATAAAATGAGGACTAATGTATAAAGCTCAAAATTTGAAGATATATAATTGAACTATCGTACTTAAGAGTTAACTAAAGACATACATAACCAATAAGAAATTGATATCCTAATATCTAACTTCTGTATATATTTTGTAACTAATATTTTAACACTTTGACTAGAATTAGTGACTAATACTTAACAACTAACACTTAACATTTAGTGCTTATGGATGCTACTAATCTTTAGTTGAGCACTAATATTTTTAGTTGTCATTTTCGATATTTATTTGGGCTTCGAATTCCAATCAAAATCGATACTTCGTATATATCGGATACATGGAATCCCGTATAATGTCAATATACCACCTAAAATACATATTTACAGCCGATATACATATAAAAATCCTGTATAGACATATTATACACTACTACAGTATAGCATCAGAAATAGTTATAGTAACAAATTTTCTCTATTATGAACTCCTATGTATCAATATCAAGATATTATAAATATATGTAAATAAATAATTAATAATATAAATGTAAATATAAATGAAAATTATATCTAATACAGCCTATTATAATATTATATATAATATATATATATATATCCTATAACCTATAATTCCTTAATGTAGTACTGGTATATAGCTAGTTATAGGTATTATTTTATTTAATTATGCCAATACATCAAATATTATAAGGCTACTACTCCTTTTAAAAGGAATTTAGATAAATAGCTATATCGATAATATCTCCGAACCCTACAGTGTTTTTGTTAGCGCATGCGTCAACAGGGCCAATTCCTATTTATAACAGCAATGATAAATTTTGGTACTTTTTTTAGAATTGTCTGACACCTGCAGTACAGAATTTGTTTAGTTATAGCAAGAAGAGTGTGTAAGGCTATATTTTGCTTTTGCGTTCTAATTTGATTATAAATTATATTGTTTCACTGATTTTAAGAAAAGAAAATTCTTGTACAGCACCTTACCCCCAATCTTGGGGCAAAGAGGAAGCTGAAGAAAGAAAGAAAGAAAGATATATATATATAAATAATCATCCCTAGGCTTTCTTACCTACAGCTGGGTTTCCAACCAAATTTTATTTCCTTAACATAATTATTTTACATATGGTAAAAAGAAAATATGAAGATCCGTTTGTAAGTGTTTGCACAATTTCTTATTTCGTCAATAAAAAACTGATTAGACATATATGAATCTATGCGCTCATAATTACTGCGAGATATTGGAAGTAGATATATGAACCACAAGTAAATGAAAAAAATAAAACAACTGTTTATGAGTTATTTTTTTAAATATATCTGCCAAAAACTACGGAGCTTAGGAAGCAAGAGAAGACAGTTAAACACATGAGTTAACTATATTGGAATCAGCGATTATAAATATGTTTTGTAGGGGGGGCTCGAAGTGCACTGACGGTATAATTTTTGGGACAAGATAGTGTGGCCGATTAGTTGCCCACTAATAAACTCGACTTTAATGGAAATTAGGCGAGTAAAATCCCCGCTCTATATCGCAAAATACTCCTAAAAATCTGTGATCCTGGAGATCACTCTCCCCGGATTAGGTGGTGAATTAAAAGTGCTATTTCAATAAGACTCCCAGTTTCGTTCCCCAGTTGATGGGCCATTGATTAATGACCCCGATACTTTCTTTTGTCATAACTTTTTGCTGGTATGTTAAAGCCCTATTGATTGGATGAACTTTAAGTTTTAAATATAATAAACTGACAAAAACTTTTTTCAAACAATATTTTCAATTGTCAACTTGACTAATCAAAAATATGGTTTATTTCACTGTCCTTAAATGTAACCAATACAAGAAGTTTAAGGAAATATAAAATATAAATAAAATATATATATATATAAATTATTTTGTTTTTTCTTCCGATTTTCCATATGGAACTAAATATTTCATTTTCTACCCTGCTGATTAAAAATTATATGTATCAGTCTTTCGGCGATGAGTAATAAACAAATTCTTATGAGTTAATAAAGAGCTATCTATCGAAGGTAGACTTGTGTTATGTGTTAGATGAATGACATGATAATAACTATATATATATATATCATATGAATAATAATAATATAATATAATTCAGATAAATAATAATGAATAAAAAAATAATTAATACACTAACTAAATTATAATTCATCAACTACTATAATTAATGTGAATAAGTAATAATAACTTAATTATATAATAAGTATATTATCTTATATATATACACAGCCCGGAAGTGTCACTATCAATTCTTATTCGTACGTACACTAGAATTATTTAGAGATAACATCAATAAACGGCTAATCTCTCTACAAAAATAACCTTGGAAAAGGATTGATAAAGCAAATATAATTTTGTTCATTACGGAGTCCGAGCGTCTTTTTCCAATTAGTTTATTTACACATTAATTGTATGTAATAATATTGGATACATATTTTAAATTATATTTTGCGGCACTAATTTATAAAATTTTCCGTCAGACATATTTAGTGAGTACAAAGCCATAGCATTATATTTAGGTTTAACTGCCGTCTTACTCGTTCAACAGTACTCTCTCTACTTTGCAATGCTCTACTCATAAAAAGATACATTCCTTCGCTAATATATCAGTTATTGTACAAAGGACACTTCTCCAGAGTTTAAACAGGTGTCTCTGCTAACTTGAGCACTGATAATTTCATATTTAGCTTTAAGGGTATTATCTCATTATATAAAAAATAGGAGAACAAGCTCTGTACTGTGCACAACCCTTGAATTCGCGTCTATTGAATGAAGAGTATTCGAAAAAATTATATCGCATTAGAGTTTGTTCGTTCGCTATACTATATCGCGTTATACACCTCCTTTAAAGAGAGAATTCCTAAACTATAGAGATCAGTTTTTTATCTATAATATTCATGCTCACTGCTTATACTAAAAAATGGTATGACAATTTATGCATAAGATTTGACATTGCTACCAATATTTAGCATTCAAAAGAAGCCGCTGTAGCGTATAATAATGCTAGTATATAAATTTTATTAGAATATAGGCCCATATATATATATATAATATTTAAAACTTAAATTCATTATTTTTATACTATTATATATAGCTCAAACATCTGTTCTACCTAACAAAACCTGTGTCACATCCTCATACACTCGCCTAAATACTTTAATATCAGCCCCCAACCCATCCTCACCCGCTAACCTTGATCACTCTCCACGTGGCCTAACACACTAGCTCTAACCTTTATTGATCCATGTGACGTAAAACTGCCTAATGCATAATATGAAGAGCGTGCCAAATGTGCCGTAAAGTATGTTATTAACCGTTTACTGAGCTCACCGTGTGCCGTTGTGAAAACAGCAGCCTAAAAAGCATAAAGTCGTGATTACTGTATGATTTGAACCTAGGCACTCAGGCTGCCCGAAACTGTGGCTTAAAAGACATAATGTATTTTATACTTATCTATATTTATTTATTTAAACTAAGCATTATACAAATTTTATAATTTATTTTACATATAATATAATATTTTAAGATACTACTACTAAATAAATAATATTATTATATATATATATGTTAATATTATTAATTTATACTCGATATAGTCTTAATTTTTACTCTTTGGCCGTAGAAGTAAATAAAAAAGATATACTCGATATTTTATCGGAATTACGAACATTGATATTTAATATTAAAATCGATATGAATTTGTAAAAATCATATGTGTAATATACTCACTCACTAATACAAAAAAAATTCAGATCAGTCAAACGGTATTCAAAGGTTTATACTGGCTCGTTTGTTAAGTCTAGAGTTGTCAGCGTAAAGATTTAGAGATTAGAATGCTCACAGTGATCTTGTTATGATAATAATGAGTAACAATATACTATATGTTTGCGCTGAGTATGTAATCAGAAGTTATGTCAACCTAAAATTGCCTCGCACCACAAAGAGAGAGAAATGTTCAATCAATTATTGATTCAATATGTAATTATTTGGAGAAAAATTTAAATTTTACTGCAATGGCATAGTGTAGTAAAAGGTATCCCCAAAAACTATTGGTTGCGTAATAGATATTATCAATTAAATACTTGAACATTATTTATTGCTACAAGAGTACAGCGAGTTCACGCACACCCAGGCTATACAAACTGTACGTTGATTATTTAGTCCATAAAACAGTTGTAGACTGGTTAACTTTTTCCGTGAGGTATAAAAAGTAATATGTTTTGTGTTACGCTATGAGTCATAAATGTTTATGTTTTAATAATTTAATAGAAATTCTTTATTTATCTAAATTATTACCACCTACAGCTATATTTAGTATATTAGTATATCCCAATTTATATTGAACATAATACCCAATATGCATGGTGATAATCATAAATAATTATTGTTACATAATAATTGATAAACTTATAATATCTATTAAATAAAGATAAATTATTATTAATAAGATTAATCTATATTTTTTTCACTCCATAGCCACCTCTATATATATAATAATTTAAATATTACTTTCGGTATTGTTCTTACTATTAATATTATTTTTAAAGTTATAAACGTTAAATTTATGTTTATTCCAGGAAATAAAATCTTTTTTTTGCTATAAACAAATATTTCAAATTGTATTCCTTTTCTAGCAGCAATTTGTCACTGCACAATGTTATTCACCATCAAGCCACCTACATATAATTGGAAGTATTTACTTCTGAGGGGTGCTCGAGGCCGAAATGATGGGACAGGAAGGGTGCAATAGGAGCGAACGATATTACATACCCAAGAGTAGATTTGAGTATCCTCCCCAGTACGCTCACTTTTAGAGGCACGAAGAGGAGCCCCGACTCCTGACATCGGGCGGACTATCCGATCCGATGGCGTATTGGCAGTTAGGTTGATATGACCCCAAAAAACAAATCCCAGAAAAGTGAGTCCTCTCTCGACATTATGTCCGACACAATCTAGTCATATCTCTATAAATTCACGAAGACCAATATAAATCGGAATTTGATTTCCCTTTACTCTCAGGCTCATAACTAATCTGAACCCACCGATTGAAATAATACCTATATACCATGAGAGTTGATAGTATATAATATATTATATTATAGGTTAATATATATATAGTTATATATAATATATATATATAATTATATAAATAGTATATATTATAATAATATATATAATATTATTAATATAATTAATATTAATAAATATATATATTATATAATATTAATATAGTATTAATATATAATATATAATATATATTATTACTGTCCATTTACCTCCCAAATATTCTAAGATTTTCTAATGTATCGAGTATGAACATAAATAACGCTATATTGCGATTATTCGATATTAAATCTGAAAGTCACTAAAAGAAGTAGTTCGTATAAAATGAGCTCTAAAAAAAATTAGTTGCTGCCGAAAATAAGCCATAAATTGATATTAACATATATATATTAATATATTATATATATTATATATATAATATATAATAATAAATATATATATATATATATATATAACTTATATAAGATATATTGTATTAAATATTGATTATATAAATGATATATTGATAGATATATATACATATAATTATGATATAATATATCTCATAAATATATAGATATATAGTTAAATATATATAATAAGTATATAATTATATAAGTATATATATGCCTATATTAAGGTAATTAAATATTATAAGATATGAAGCCAGTCACTAAAGCAATAAGGTGAATAATAACTGTCTACAAACGGTGTCTATTAGGAGCTACTTAACGATGCATGCCGACAACGCTTAAATAATGATTTTGTTGAAGTGGCGCGCGAGTTAAAACCCTTCTGCTGACAGTAAGCAAGATCAAGACATTCGGTTCATGTCCTCTTGTTACCCACACGGAGGCAAACTGGACTAGAGCCTCCTTTGTAGCCCACCTGAAACCCATGAAATTTGGGAGTTATGGGACGATTTCCGTTTAGCCTGACTTGACGTCGTTTTCTGACCTTGACCTTCTTTTGGCCAGTACTGACATCCTAAATTTATGGCCCTGACCTTTTTTGGTCCTCTTACCTTTTTTGGCCTCACCTGTTTTGGGCTTACATTTTTTGGCCCACACCTTTAGTATGTGTCTTCCTATTGAGTCAATTTTTTTTCGGCCGCACGTATATCCAGTATGCAAACCAACCCTAATATTCTCTCGCATATTCAATTTTTTTTAGCGTGCACAACCCATAATTTGCAACCCTTCGAAAATAGGGTTTGCGCAAGAGCGGTTGCCTCACAGCAAGCCTCGCTGAAAGCCGATTGGCGCCACCCTATTTTTACTCCCCCTAGAGCCTGTCGGAGCGCATCCCGGAACAACCCTTTGTATTCAACCGGGGTCCACACTCTCTCCGGTAGTTCCTTCATCTATGCTTGAGCGCCATTTTTTTATTGTCTTAAACTTAATATTCCTCCCCTTGCCTCCAGAAAGCTTGAGCAGATAAATTGTTCATAATTTTTACTCCCAGCCGTTCAATTTTTACCTTCTATCTGGGTCAATTTTTCACAAGCCACGTTGGTAAAAATTTATTGTCCTTCCCTTGTTAGGAGGGCTTACGCTCACTTTATTTTTCTTATGTTGCGTGGCCTAACCTTGTTTGATCCATAGATTATTATGGCATTAGACGCATTGCCAGTTTTTATATACCAATAAAGGTCATATAGGAGAAGCCACACCAGACCAATTTTGTCCGCCCCAATCTACATGTAACAAGAAGCCTCTCTACCTCCGTAACATTATTTCGTATCCTAACCCTAACGAATATATAGAATAAGAGCGACCCATCTCATGTCTTAACATGAAACACCTTACACACATACACAACACCACACATAACACACACTCACTCCTAACACCCACCAACACCATATATCACACACATCACCATCACACACCACATCTCCCCTACTACTCTGATCCCTTGTATGCACAACCGACCAACCACTTGAGATTCATCTCCTCATCACACCGACAGAGTCTCACTAATGGACAGCTTTATACAGGCAAACACTCTATCGACACCCTGATGACGACATTAGCCAGGTTTACCATAACACTTGTACAAATATATACAGTGTGATTTAAGAGCAAAGTACGAATACAACAACGTGCCAACCCTTATTGTTCGTTCGCATCGGGATAGTCCAATTCACCCACTAGTAATTTTTCTTGCTAACTAATAACATAAGTAAGATGCTTTAGCCCTTTTGTGTCGGGATGTCTTACCTTGTGTTGACCCATGCATCTATTTTACATTGCCTTGACTCTCTGACCCAGATGTGTTTATAAAGTAATCATTGTAAATGGCGACGTATATAATTAATATAGGTGAATATATTCGCAATGGTGAGTGCAATTTTGAAAACCGACAAATGAACTAAAACTTGATGGCTGTTTATGTTACACCATAAAATCTAAAACCAGTTCAAGATATTCAAAGCGTGGTTTCAAAATAGACCCACGCTAACTTAGATGGCTTTTTAAATGAATGGTGTACCCAATCACTCGTAAGAAGTCAGTTCTAGGGGATGTTTACTTAATTAGATGTTCATGTCCTAAAGTATTAAGAGTAGTAAACCATGTAGTGTATAGTGCCAGTGGTAATGCACAAGGTGTGAAGGAGTGCATAAAATGTAGTGCTCAAAATTGAATATATATTCATTATTTATGCTGCTCTAGTGAGATATAAATATATTGCAAATAGTGAATTGCAATGATTAATATACTATAGTGCACTTTTTTTCAAGGCCTTTTTCTAAGCCTCCCCCTAAGCCAAATAGAATATGTTCAACCTAATTATAAATGGGTGTCTGAAACTCCACATAGGTATATTATAAGGTATTTAGAATATCAGAGATTTTGTTTAATTAAAAGCGAGACCTATGTGTTGCTTGCTCTCTAACTATGAGCTAATAGGCTTTTAATACCAACCCTTCAAAGTTTATACACACCTCAATGACGACTTCCAATATAAAAAGAACGTAACACTCTCCCAATAGACACTTATAAGCGTTAATACTCCTATAAAAATACAGCTCACACCGACACGGCGAGATTATAAATAATAACACTAAACACTATCTACACACCTCGATTATTTGTAGTTACTGCCCTCTAAACTTGTTGAGTGCCTTGCTCAACTTTGATGCCTTCAGCATTGATGCTCAACTTAATTGGAAGGATTCTCTTAAATGAGTGACGTCATAACTATTTGATGACCATCTAAATTGATGATTCATCTTTTGATGAAATCACCTTTGATGCTCTTCTCTACCCTACATCAAAGAACATAGTTAATATTAAGTCGACCCTATGTCCGTAAGTAAGCTGATCACTCTCAGAAGACGCAGCATAAGTCTGTAGTCCGCGCTAGATAAGAATCCCCATCTCAAGCCTCCGAGCTTTTACTTGGGCGCAGCTCGCTGCGTTTAGAAACATTGTAGCTGAATTGCAGGTCGAGCAAGTTGCGCGGACGCGTCATAAACAGAACCAGACGTATCGTGCTCGTACCGCGGTCGCTGTGGCGTCCGTGAGACGCAAAATTCCGCGGCGTGAACGACACAAAAATTTGAAAATTAATGATTATTAGGGTCACAGTCCATTAGGCGACAATCCGATCTGGTATTCTTCAAACTGCCCAAGAGAATTTCGTCACATGTCACTGCAAAACCGACCCAGCTTACTGGTGGTAATTTCATAAGATAGTTGGATTGGATGAATAGATAAGATGTTGTCACATATAAGCAAAAGAATAACTATGATCATAGTATTAAGAAACTAATTAAATTTCAGACCTGAAATCACCATAGGAGCAAATTACAGCTTAAGGTAATATCTGAGACCCTAGTAATATTAATCGATAACGCAGATACCTTATATTGATTTAAACATTTAAATAATTAAATAACTTAAAATTTTTTACACTTAAATTATTTTTTAATTAAATGCTACAGGTATTTAAGAAAGTTTTTAGGTTTATTAGATTTGTTATTATTAAAAAAATTTTAATGTATTTATGGTATAAGTAAACGAAAGACATAAGTCTTAATGAACGTTTTAGGGCATTCCAAATTTTGCATTTTACACTTTACTTGGTGTCTACGAGAGTGAAATGGCTATTAACTAAAATTAAAAAATTAACTATGAAGTTTTAGAAATAAAATTACATACGTATTAAACATTAAAAAGCCCTATGAGTAAAGATCAGTAAAAGACAATAGAGGCGTTAATCCTTAATGAACAGCCTAGGAGCAGTGTAGAGTTAGTATGCAAACTTGTTTTATCAAGAGGGCACGTTAAGGTCCCAACCTCCAAATACTGCTTTAACTCATGTTTTACTGCTGGGTTTAATCTCTATATGTTGTTTACTGGGCTCTTAACTACGATGATTGATATACTAATTACTACCGTAAAGCGAGTATAAAATACTAGAGATAAAATCAATCAAAGGTCATGTTAGATCTTATGTGACACCTAAGGAAATTAACGATAAAGTGCGTAAATTTTGTATTTAGCCTGCAAAATTAATGCTCCTCCTACACCCTATTCCTGCTTTTTTATACTTTTCTGTTAATAATTCTACACTCTTTTGACTTTACCTATTAATACTTCGACTAAAGTATACATTTACATTACACTGCTTAAAGGTATAAATCTCAGAACTCACAAAACGAGAAATTAAAAGAGAGTTTTACCTTTATACACCTAGGCCATTTATGTGATGCTTTTCTTCTTTATTAAGGCATCGTTAATACTGCTTTAACTTGCTGATATGATACCATGCTTTAACTTTCTGCTTTACTTTTTAACTTTCTGCTGTACCTAACCTGCTTTAACTCATATAATTTATTCCAAAACATTATTCTTTCATGTATATTTGCATAAACACTACTTGTATTCCCACCTCGGGTGATCTAATATTATTTTATGTTTATTGTTATTAAATTACTAAATTTATTAAATTGAATAATAAAGGTAAGCTTTGAATTGTTATTACCTATATGTAATGCTTATAAAAATTATACGAACACACATACACACACACACACACACCAGGGGCGTCAGGATTAATTAGTATGGCTTTTTCTAAGTCAGGATCGCAACGTTGGTCTGCTTGTGAGTGTTTTATTAACTTGCTTTACTGCTTTAACTTTTCTGCTTTACTGCTTTAGAATTTAAAATACTTTTTACCTTTTCAAAATTAACTCGTTTATACTGCATGTTAACTTCATTTAGAGTTAGTTAACATTATGTTGTCTTAATTTTTGCTTTTAAGATATTATATAAATTATTTTGACCTCGTAACTTTAATGAGTTAATGATATTTATTCTATTTATATATTGAATTTTCTATATATTTTTTTATTATTTTATTATTAAATTTATTTTTATAATCTCCTGTACTTATGTTGTTAAATTTCCAGCTGAGTAGTTAGATTTATATTTTTAATAAACACAAAATTTCAACCACAACACGACACAACCCACATATTATAATACCCACTATTTCACTCGTCTATGGAACACTTACACACTATCGATTATGACAATATATCCCATAGACACTACTCAATGATAACTCAATCACAATGGGGCGAATCACAGCAATACACAACGATCAAAACACAACACACACACACGAGCTTTAAATACACACTTATATATGAAAAGTCCAACACTACTACTACACACATTTCACTAGACCTAACATTTAAAAATAGACAACCAGTTTTGAATTTCCAAATAAAGATGCACCCAGTAAAAAATTGTTAAAGTTGCTGATAAATCTCAAATATTTAAAGCAAAAGTATATTTTTATATATTAAAAAACTTTTAATGAATAAAATACAAATACCTCCTTCAATTATCAACGTGTGAACTTAAACAATAGAAGTTAATACATATGAGCTTAACTGTTAATACTTTAATGTTTATAAATTTATATAACTATCAAGTTTAAAATAACTTTTACTAAAATTTTATGGGGGGAGAATTTAATTAAATAACATGATATTCTTACAAGTACCTAAAGCAAGCATTAATTCAGTAAATCAGTAAGGGCCAGCCCCTACACCCCTCACATCAAGCTTTGGCGACGTTATGTGTTGCTATTGACTTACTGCGGTGTATGAGCATCGTTATTCATGTTAAGCTAATCAAAACTTAATTAAGTTTGATAAAAATAACAGAAATCTAAGTCTGTCTAGTGTCACTTATCTGCTAACATAAGATGGTTTATTTTATTCACACAATCGCACTCTTAAGTTTATTTAAAAAAATGAACAAATTCACTACATTTAAATCAACAACGATTTAAAACTTAAAAAAATATTTCAAAATTTTTTAAATGAGAATTCGGCGTTTTTCTTTATTATTAGACGAGTATTATCTTATGTAGTAGTAAGACAATCCAATCGATCGAGAAGAACACAACAACCCAGCCTCCTACAGACGTGAAAACTACCTCATCTCTGTAAAAAAGCCTTGTTGATTACATTAACTACTTGTAGCTAAATTTAGGACACAATAATCCTTTTCGTAAAACCCGGTGTGCCAGTTTAAGCTAATTCCCCAGGTCAAAATATATTTCAAACTGACCTTTTCTGTAAAAATGTGTGCAATAGTATCTTAGTTAGTCCTAAATTTAAGCCTTAAAACTTTAGATAACCTTTTTTGTAGACGGGCTAATTTAATCCTAAAACCAGGTCAAAAGGTATAAAACACTACTGTAGAATCATTTACTATTATTTTATAATATAGTTCAAAACTGAAACATCTGTATCGTAAGGTCCTTTAGTAGTAAGAAGCGAAATGTTGTCCTACGTAGATTGTCGGAGTAGTTTCCCTAGTCAAAGCTAACACCAGGGCTCAGCATCAACCCTATAATAATATATATATGTGCCGTCCCGCGCAGTCCCCGCCCACGCGTCGCCCGCAGGCGCAGTATTTCCGCGTTCCCGCCCCGCCGCGGCGCCCGCAGGCTCAATATTCCCATCAAAATGAAATTAATTATATATTTATTACTTTATATATATATATATATATTATATATTATTGTGTATATAATATTATTATATATAAATATAATATAATATATAAAAAGTATTAGTATATTTATATATATATAATATACTAATATATATATATATATTATATATATATTATATTTGTGTGTGTGAGTGTAAGTTTTATGGAGTGAACGTAAGTCTAGTGTATGTGCGTATGTGTGAATAAAAGATATAGTGTATGTGTGTATATATATATAAGCTGTGCTATATACTGCTATTAAAAGTAAGTGAATCTATCAATTATTATTGTTTGTATCAATATGATGTATTTCTCATCAAAGATGAGTCATCAAAGTAGATACCTATCCAAGATAGTCGTTTATGTTTTGGTACAAAGCTTAGGCGTATCAAAAGCTGAGGTTATTCGCAAAGTTGTTGTTTTTGTGTGTGTGTATTTGAAGACCATCAAAAAAGCTGAGCCATCAAAGTTGAGGCATCAAAACTACGTATCAACAGTCGATATTGCCATCAAAGCTAGGCATCCAAAGTCCCACGCATCAAAAATCTTGAGTTGTTGGGTGGCGTCGTATGTGTAAGTGCTGTATATAGTGTGTTTTTTTTTCTGTTTTTTGTGTGTGTGTGTGGGTGTGGTGGGCGGGGTGCTGGTCGCGTTCTGGGCAATGTGTGTTCTGAGAATAAATAATAACAATATAGGCCATTGAATTTAATATAACACAAGAATAATAATAAAAGAATAAAACATCTAAAACTGTTTAACCACAATATTATACTTAATGTGTTAAGTTGAGGTAAGACTTGGAAAATGTGTGGTGTTGTGTGTGTGTGTGGTGTGTGTGTGATGGTGGGTGTGTGTGTGTGTGGTGTGTGTGTTGTGTGTGTGTGTTGTGATGTTGTGTGGTGTGCTGTGGGTGTGTTGTGAGTGTTGTACTCTGGTTCTAAAATAATAAAAATAACAATAGGCATAAGTAAATAACACTAAGATAATAAAAATAATAAAAATAAATAATAAAATAAAATAATAAAAATTCAATAATACAAAATAATAATAAAAATAATAATAAAATAATGAGAAAAGAGTATTAATACAAACACTAAATAAAACAATGTTAATAAATTAATACGTTATACAAACCTTAATGTGTGGTGTGTGTGTGTGATGTGGTTGTACGTTTCTGTGTGTACTGTGTGTTGCTGAGAATAATAATAACCAATAGGCACTGAACAGTAAACTAACACCTAACGTCGGCTAGTACGCTGCGAGAATCTATTTGCGCTCTGCTCGCACGCTGGCGGCGGTATTGCCAGCCCCTGGGTAACGCGATAATACTGTCGCCTGCGGGTGCACGCGACGGCGGACGCGCCGGGACGCAACCAGCGGCGGGGTTCTGCCTGAGATCTCAGGTGTAGGTCTCATGCTTCCCTGGTGTGTAGCTTTTGATGAACTAGGAGAAAACGTACTCCGACCAATCACAAGTAAGGAAAACCTTTCCTTCTTGCATGTGGAAAACATTTCCTTCTTAACTTAAAGGATCTTACCGATCCGAGCACGTTTCAGAGTTTGAAATATAATTTTGATTAAATATAAATAACAATTGATCTTGTCTGAATACTGAATTAACCTTTGAGCCCTTGGATCTAGGATAAATTAGCCCGTCTACAAAAAAGGCTTATCCAATAGAATGTTTTGAGGACCTGCTGTTAAAATTTAAAAGGTCCAAAACGTATCCAAATATTGCGACCAAAATCGATGTTTACTAGAAAAAAAGGTCAGTTTGAAATAATATTTTGTGAACTGGAATTAGGTTTAGAAAGGCGTTTTTACAAAGAAATTAATAATATAGAAAGATTAGAGACCCTAAAGTCAGTTTATTGCAACACAGCACCTGTCATCTAGATA
>JABUQX010076505.1:2500-5000 GCA_015478945.1 Trachelipus rathkii
CGTAGAGTGAGTGGATAGAGGTTAGATGTGCAGGTGGAATCATTAATGAAAAGTGGAATAAAAGTAGGAGTGACAGAACCCTGAGGAAGCACCACTATTGACAGAAAAAGAAGAAGAAGGCCGGCCCCATCAACAACAGCCAATATTTAGAGATTTGAACTAAAAGCTAGACATAAGTAAGCAAGAGAAAGAGGGAACCCAAAGGAGGGGAGCTTGGAGAGCAAGGGAACCGTGCCATACTCGGTCAAATGCCTTGGATATGGCCATCACACGCAAGTCTCCCCGTAATTCCTAATGGCGGACATAAATACGTTAAAAAGGAAAGTATATCGCCAGAAAAACCTCGAGCGCTGAAGCCGTACTGGTATCGAAAGAAGGGAATGAGTTTTCAGATGATCTAATCTAAGAAGTAAGTTGAGAAGGGTTTCAAAGATCTTAGATAGAATACAATGAGAAGCTATAGCGCGATAGTTAAGGATCAGAGCGGCTTCCTTTTTTTTCTGAATAGGTTGGACATGTGCGCGCTTCCAGCACTGAGGGAAAGTGTTAGTATTGAAACATAGAGAGTATAGTTGAACAAGGGGCGGGGATAGCACGGAAGAACACTCCCTCAAACCTTGGGGAGGAAATGCCATCTGGGCCAACCCATCTTTCTATCCTTAATAGATTTCAGGGGCCTATGCAACCGGTCAAATGTAATCACAGGTAAAGAAATGGGAAACCTGAGAGAGGAGAAGGAGGAGGAAGAGATATGCCAGAATCGTCTAGGGTTGAGTTAGTGAATAGGAGGCCAAAGAGAAGATTGGCCTTTTCAGTTGGAGAATTAACAACAGAACAATCAGAGGAAAAGGCAGATTTTCAGAAGTTGCTAGAGATGTTTTTTGGCAGAGGCCAGAAGATTTGTCAGTAGCGAGAACCAAGGAAAGTTTAACGCAACTTTTCGTTTGATGAAAACCGCTTGCTCGTTTCGAAGAGAATCCCTGAACGATTTCTAGCTGAATGAAAATCAGCGAGAGTGATTAGAAAAAGAGAATTTTTCCACCCCCGATACGCAATGTCTCTAGCCTGAATGGCAAATAACAAGCCACGATTGAAGACCATGGTTTATGAGGAGAGAAAGATTTAGTTGAAGAACAGGAATGAAGCTTGCTAGTCCCATCACGTTAACTTCCTCCTTATTTTTAAATATTTATACATCCATCATTATCCTTATTGAGGTAGCCAATTTGCTATCATCTGCAAAATTGGAAACTTACATTTAGTCCTTGGTCTAAAATAATTTTATACATATATGAAGAACAGCAACTTGACCTAAGAAATCGTTACGGACCACAAACATGTCTCCTCATTTCCCTTAATAAATACTTTTCATATTCATTAATTATATTATTATATTATTTATTTTATTAAATTATTATTATTATTATTATTATTATTATTATTATTATTATTATTATTATTATTATTATTATTATTATTATTATTATTATTATTATTATTATTATTATTATTATTATTATTTTTTATTTTTTTATTATTATTATTATTATTATATTATTATTATTATTATTATTATATTTTTATTATTATTATTATTATTATTATTATTATTATTATTATTTTATTATTATTATTATTATTATTATTATTATTATTATTTTATTATTATTAAATAGACTAAAGGAATCAAAAATTTTGATCGCTTAATATAATTTCGGGGGTTGAACCCCTGAAACCCCCCTGTCTACAGCCTTGTATATATTATATTATATATAATATATATTATATATATAATATTTAATTTATATAATATAAATAAATATATATATAAAAAACATCGTTTCGTATCTTCGTAATTTTTTCTATTTTTATATATATTAATATATATATATATATATTATATATATATATATATATATATATATATTATATATATATATATATATATATATATATATATATATATATATAGAGAGAGAGAGAGAGAGAGAGAGAGAGAATTTTTTTTTAAATATATTTTTTCAAATAATCGTCATCGTCATCGTCATCGGCATCGTCATCGTCAAAATTTACTATAATCGTCATCGTCATCGTCATCGGCAAAAATTTCATAATCGTCCCATCACTAATATATATATATAAATAAGTTATGTTATATTATATATATATATATTATATATATAATATATTAAATATATCTATATATATATATATATATATTCTAAAGTTATATATATATATATATATATATATATATATATATATATATATATATTATATATATATATATATATATATATATATATTCCTCACTCGTATTTTACTCCAATGTGATTAAAAAACAATTTTTAAGCTTTTATAGACGTAGTTATTTTTAATTTGTTAACATTTTAAACAGCATATATAATTAGTTTAAAGACCCGGATGATGATTTTAAATGTTTGGTTAATGAGTAAAAATGCTCTGCAACATGTGTCTTCCTTTCGAGCAATATATATAT
>JABUQX010076505.1:10000-15000 GCA_015478945.1 Trachelipus rathkii
CCCATTTAATGTTCGAGCATTTCTTACGTTCGTAAGCACAAATGCAAAAACGAAAACTGCTGTATTGTAAAGTCGTTTTCGTTTTTGCATTTGTGCTTACGAAAATTAAGAAATGCTTGAGTTTGCGTTCATTTTTGTCAAACTATGCGCATAATCGTAAAAAATGTCGAATTTAGGACGTGCTTACGCAAAAATGTAACAAATAATATGGCAGCTTTGGTAGATCCGTTTGGATTGATGAATGTTTAGAATGTAAGCCTTCCTTACGGAGCGTAAGCACAAATGATGAAAACGAAAACTGTCTATTATATATATATATATATATATATATATATATATATATATAAATATATAGTGTTATAATATATATATATATAATATATATATATATAATATATATATATATTATAGTTATATATATATGGTTTCTCCTATCTAGAACAAATCTTTCTGGCCTCTTGATAAAAACATCTCTAACAACTTTTTGTAAATCTGCCATTCCTCCTCTTATTCGATGTGATGGTTCTGGTTGCTAATTCTCCAACTGGAAAGGTCAATTTTCTTCGGCCTCCTTTTTCCTTATTTTCACCAGGTGCTTTATCGGCATCCTCCTCCTCCTCCTCCTCCTTCCTCCTCCTCCTCCTCCTCCTAATCCTTCTCCTTCTGCTGTGATTAACGCGTTTGATTGGGTGCATGGGCTACTGAAATCTATGAACGTTAGGAAGCGGTGGCCCGGATGGGGTTCCTCCCCGAGTTTTGAGGGAGTGTACTTCCTTGCTGACCCGCCCCTCGTTCAACTATATTCTCTATGTCTTAATAGCTAATACTAACACTTTCCCTCAGTGTTGGAAGAACGCACATGTCCAACCTATTCGAAAAAAGGAAGCCGCCCTTGGATGCCTTCTAACTTATCGCCCTAATAGCTCTCACTTGTATTCTGTCTAAGATCTTTGAAAACAATCTCACTCTCATTTCTTAGACCATGCTGGAATCTGATTCACTTCTAATTCCGATCGCAGTACGGGCTTTCGGCCTCGAGGTCTACTGCGATATACTTTTCTATCTTACTGATTTATGGTTTTTCCGCTCTTAGTAACTACGGGGAGACTTGCGTGGTGGCGCTTGACATATCCAAAGCATTTGACATGGTATGGCACGCATCACTGCTCTCCAAGCTCTCCTCCTAAGGGAGTCTAGTTTTCTTTCAAATCGCTCAATGTCGGCTGTTGTTGATGGGGCGACTTCTTTTTCTGTCAATAGCAATTGTGGTGTTCCTCAGGGTTTCTGTCTTATCTCCTACTTTATTTCTACTTTCATTTATGATCTCACCTGCACATCTAACTCTACCCACTCATATGCCGATGGCTGGACCTACCTTTATTCTTCAACTCATTTCAATTCGTCCCACTTTTACTTCTAGAATTGCCTCTCATCTTAATCTTTCCGATCTATTCCCGCGTGGTCTGGATATAATTTTAAGAGTGGGGTCGTCTCAATCTTGTGAAATTCAATTCTTAAAAACCCAACTTCTACAAATCTCCCTCTATAATAGACACCTTCTAAACTTTCCTATCTCTTTCGCCGGTTCTCTCTCTCTCCTGTTGACAATATAAACATCCTTGGCCTTTTCATGCTCTTTTTTAAAACAAAAAAAATGTTTTGGAAACCTCACATCACAACGGTTGCTAGGGCGACCTCAAAGAAACTGGGAGTTCTGTTTAGACTGCGAGACTTTTTTTTTCTCTTCTCAAGTTACTCCAGCTATACAAGGGCCTCATCCGGCCTTGTATGGAGCACAGCTCATATTTTTTTTTTTTTTTTTGGAGGGGGGGGGGGGGGGGGGCTTTGGTTTCACCCGCTTTTTGATAGGGTCGAGCCAAAGGCCAAAGGCTTAAAACTGTTCTGTACTTTCCACTTCACTTGACCCTCTATCTTTGCTGCACGATGTTGGTGCCTTATCCCTTTTCTATAGGTATCGCAGCGGCAGTTGCTCGAGGGAACTTATCACTCGTGTACCACCACCTTTACGACGCCCTCGTGAGTATAAGGGGTGGCTGTGTTTGCGTATGAGTTTTGTGGAATGAATATTGGTCAACTCCAGGCTAGTTCGCTGCGGTGCTTCTTTCTTTCCCATCACCTCTGTTCTGTATAATTATCTTCCATCTTCTGTGTTTTCTGCTGAATTTAATCTCCCTCACTTTAACGCCTGCGTCTGTGATCATCTGCGTAATTTACGTTAGTTGGTGAACTTTTGAGGCGTGCAACACCCCCTCCTTGAATAGGGCTCTGCCGTGAGTGGTGGTGACAACTGTAATATAATATATTATTATATATATAATAATATATATATATATATATATATATATATAATATATAATATTATAATATATATATATATATATATATATTATATATATATAAAAATATATCACACAAAAAAAAAACTAGCCAAAATTTTAACTCAAATTGAACAGTTTATAGGTTCTCAGTTGTCGCTGAAGAGATAATTGAGTACATTTCGGTCAGCGAAAACTTTAAACTTGTCAAAATGAGAAGTATGAAACTGTTTCCCATATATATATATATATATATATATATTATATATATATATATATATATAATATATATATATATATATATATATATATATATATTATATATATATATATATATTATAATAATATATATATACTATACAGAAATTTTTTTTTTATATAAAAAATCCCATATTTCAATCACTCATTGGCCTAATCATGAATTATTATTTCGCAAATTAATTAAATTAATTTAGTTTGACCTGATATTATTTCTTAAAAACCTTATGTAAATTGCTAATGATAATTTTTAAATTAAATTTTAATCTTTAACGAAACCTGAATTTAATATTAATAAATAACTAGAATTGGAAGAAACTATACTTCCCTATCGCGTGGGAAAGGTCTGCAGTGTTTAAAATAGCTACCCATAAATCATTTTATTTTATTTCTTTTTTAATATTTTCCAATAATTTTTTAATTAATTATGAGAAAAAGAATAAGTTAAAAATTTTATATTATATCTTATCAATATTTATTTTTCAACTTGGCTTTACATTAGGGATGTACCGATTCCAGAAAAGCGACCGATACCGATACCGATACTCTATTTTTTTAGGTGCCGATACCGATACCGATACCGATACTTTAATTAATATAATAAATACACAGTTATAAGATAAAACATTTGTGTACTGCTAGGCAACTCAGGATTGCATTCCCTGTACATTGTACAACCAATACTTAGTCATTTATTTCATATTTGATAGTGCCCAAGTATATTTATTTTATAAATTAAAATAGTATCTTTAAGGAATAATAAATGCAAATATAATATTAATAACTTTTTTATGTTTGTGTTTATTCAAAAAATATTCCATTTCCATTTTCCAGTAAGTATTAACAAAGTTTAGCTACTAGCTTTTATATTTTAACATGATTACAATTTACAAGAAGATTCTTTAATTAGCTACAATATAAAGAATAAAAATAATGAAAGAAGAGACCTCAATTAATCATCTGAAAAGACAAAATAAAAAAAAACGCTATTACTCAAACATGACATAATAATAATATATTCCTTTAAGATAAAGTTAGATATCATTCAATACTCAAATTCAAAAATTCTCAAATTGTGATGCAAAACATTAAGCTTTCACTAGTATCTGGCGAGAGCCTGTTCCTTTTTGGGGTGTTTACATTCCACCTACACTAAAAATACGCTCGCTCTCGACTGATGAGGGAGGGGGTGATAATTTTATTTTTCTTTTTTTGGCAAAAAGCAAAAGGGAATAAAAATAAAATTGGGGAAAACCCTTGGGGGGCCCCCCCATTTTCATGCCACCAACATGAAAAGGATTCTCTTCTGTAAGGCAGCAATCTCCATGTTTTTCCGTTGAGCCTCATCCTCCTCTTTCACAGATTGCAAATTTGAATGTCCTTTGCTCCTCGATGACTTGCCTTTCAGTTTTTTTCGTGGGGGTTCCTTGGTGTGGAATTCCTTTGAAGGTGAAATGAAAGAATGTCAATGCATTTCGACGCATGAACTTATCAAAGTCTAACATATCCAGACCTTTTCATCTTCAGTAGGTTATTTGCTGAGAAGCCACCATCGTCACTATCAGTGCTAGTTGCCAGGGTTGCTGATAAGGCGGCTTCCACTTCTGTGAATCTTTTTTTTTTTTGTCAAGCGAGAGCAAGTTCCTCGGTTATGCTATTTAATTGCATTCTAGAAGTGTTCACCGTCGGAGATGTCATTCTTGTGGGGTTTCAGCTAGCTTAATAAATTCCTTATTAGAACCTTTTATTCTATTTTTTTTTTTTTTTTACAGTTGTCCACCTGCAAATTACGTCAGATGACAAACAGACCCGCAGATTTTAAAAGTGAGGGTGAGATTAAATTGAGTAGGAAAACACAGAAGATGGAGAAATTCCAACGAACAGCAGATGGCAGGAAAAGAAGGAAGCAAACCGCAGCGAACTAGTCTGGAGTTAAAAATATAACACAAAACTCATGGGCAGACACAGCACCCTTTGTGCTACGAGGGCGTCGTAAAGTGGTGGTGGTACGC
The DNA here is from genome assembly GCA_015478945.1 of Trachelipus rathkii. Lineage (NCBI taxonomy): Eukaryota > Metazoa > Arthropoda > Malacostraca > Isopoda > Trachelipodidae > Trachelipus > Trachelipus rathkii. Next base: position 14,607 of record JABUQX010076505.1, read on the forward strand.
GAGTGGAGGTTCCCTCGAGCACTTGCCTGCTACTGTACCTTAGAAAAGAGATAAAGCACCAAACATCGCGCCGCAAGATAGAGGGTCAAGTGAACTAGAAAGTTAAGGACAGTTTATAAGCCTTTTGGCCTTTGACTCTACCCTATCCAAAGCCGAATGAAACCCAGAACTACCCCAGATATGAGAGGCAGTACATACCATATAAAGGGCGGATGAAGACCCTTGTATAGCTGAGTACTGAGAAAAGGAAAAAAAGTTTCGCAGTTTTCTAAACAGAATTCCTAGTTTCCTTGAGGCCACCCTAGCAACCGTTGTGATGTGAGGTTTCCAAGACATTTTTTTTGTTTATGTTAAGGCCAAGGATGTTTATATTGTCAACAGGAGAGACGAGAGA
>JABUQX010076505.1:20000-37373 GCA_015478945.1 Trachelipus rathkii
TATATATAATATATATTATAATATATATATATTATATATATATATTATATATATATATATATAATATATAATATATATATATTATATAACCTAACGAAAACATCGAAAACATATTTGTAATTAATTATAAGGCAAGGTCATCTCAATTTTTGTATTGAGCTTGTTTACATTATATTTAACAAATACTTAATTTTAAATCACATTCCTAATTGAGTAATTTTTTAGGCCTATCATTTTTTTAATATAGAGCTCTCGTTTTATAGATAAGTTTTTAAAGCGTTTTTTTCTTTAATATAAAAATCTACACCTTACTCCATTAGCATTATTTCACTTAATTTTATGTATCTAGATGCTAAATTACCACTTAAAATAAAGTTATAAGTAAAATTAATATGTCAATATCAGAAACAATCAGTACTCATTCGATTCAAAATTTCAAGGAAAAACTGCCACAAGCACATATTTCGTACATATTTACGGGAAGATCGAGAACGAAAGATTTCATATATATTTTCGATTATTTTATCGATTATTATAGGTAGGACAGACTAGCCCGCTTCCATTATAAGTTGACGTAGGAAATGACGTCATTCGTCCGCGTGGGGTAAAGAATTTTACTATTAAGATCAGAGTAGGAGCGAGAATTTCAAAATGAATTCAATTATTATTTTATGGCTATTATTATTGTGGTTGTTTTTCTTTTAATTTATGATGCCAAAATAGCTTCTTTTTTTTAACTTTATATAATTTTTAAATAATTTTAGTATACTTTTACAATTTAATTTCAAATATTTTTAAAACCTAAAAATATTGGGTAGGAGCTACCTACCGGCCTACCCTATGTATACGCCCCTGTTATATATATAGCTTATATATATATTATATAATATATATAATATATATATATATATATATAGTATATATATATATATATATATATATATATTATATATAATATATATATATATATATATATTAATATACTAGTCTGTATATATATATTATATATATATTATATATATATATATATATATATATATAATATATATAGTATTATATATATATATATATATATTATATTATATATATTATATATAATATATATATATATTATATATATATATATATATATAATATATATATATATATTTTGTACGAGTTTTGTTTGCTAACTAACTTGTGCTTTAACTTAAATCTCCCGAAGAACGAAAGTATTATAAGACAGATGTCAAAAATGTTAAGCATAAAGAAAAACATGCTTTGTAAAGAATGCCAGGCCTTTCTCTCTCTCCCACTAATCCAAAATAATCCGTTCGGGGGGATGATGAAGATCGTATTACGTAAAGTAATCCTTATTTTTTAGGGGATTAAATCCTACTTCCCCTGACAGAAAGACTTCAACCCTTAAATAATATCAGAGTTAGCCCCTTTTTACTCTTTTAAGATGAGATAGCACGCCTCTTTGTATATTATGTGTTTCCATTCTTGACGAATAGAGTTCGTAAAAAGGATGATTATGATCGTTACCCGAGGAATTTCTTCCCGACTTTTGTACGTTGGATTATATTTCAACTTTATCGGTTCTCCGCCATCGTCAAATAAGGAGAAGTCTTTTGTCAAAATACTTCATAAATATGGCATTCACTACTAAAACTATATACTCACGCAGACAAATACACATACTACCTGATATATATATATATTATATATATTTAGATATATTATATTATATTATATAATAAATATATATATAGTTATAATATATATATATTATATAGTAATATATTATTATATATAATATGTATATATAATTATTATTATAACTATTATATATATATATATATATATATTAGGGGTGTCCTGCTCAACTGAAATTTTTAGTTCGGGCGGAACACCGGAATATGCTCGGAATCCGAAAAAAACTCGGCCAAGAACTGAAATTTTAATGACTTTCCTTTAAACTTTATAGATGCAAAAAAAACTCTATATAATTTCAATATAAAAATATTCATAAATATGGAATATAATCTATATATAAGTTATATAGATAATTTTCATTATAATACTGAGCTAGTTGCAGCATCATATAATTATATATATATAAATAGATATAATATTAATATATAATTTATATAGTATAATTATAGATAATATTAATAACTAATACACTTATATAACATAATACTATACGCAGGTATCAAAAATATAATAACATAACATACCTTTATAATCCGGTATAATATATATACTTATAATATTATAAAATATATAATATTAAATATCAATATATATACAATTAAATATATATAACTATATAAATATATTATATATAATAATAATATAATATATATATATATACATATAATACATATAAATATACATATATTTGATTTATATTGAAATTATATAGAATTTTTTTTTTGCATTTCTTTAGAGTTAAAGGAAAGTTCAATTAAGATTTCGCTGCTTGCTGAATGTTTATATATAGATTTATATATATGATATATATATATATATTATATATTATAATATATATATATATATTATATATATATATATCTATATATATCACTATAATATAATAATAATATATTATAGTATATATACCATATATAATATATATATAATATATAATATATATATATATATATATTATATATATAAATATATAAATTATATATATATATATAACGGTATATAGTTTTAATTTTTATATATGCAATTTAAAACGATATATAGTATAATATATATAGATATATAATATATATATATATATATATATATATAGTATATATATATATATATATAAAAATATATATAAGAAAAATATATAGATAAACAACAACAATAATAACTAATAAATATATTAATAACTAATATACTATATATATCATATATATAACATTATATATTATAAAATATATCTAAACTAACTATACTATAATACTAATATACTTCACTACACAATCCTATATTATACATAATATACTATAATATATATATACTATATATATAGCACTATATATATATAAGCATCTATAAATAATATCTAAGCTATATATATATATTCTATATATATACATTAATTATAATATTATCAATATTACTATATATACTAATAATACTATTAAATGTATAATATATAATCGCTATACTTATCGTACCTTTAATATACCTTAATAATATATAAGACTATTCCTTTTAGTATACACTATTATATATATAAATATATAATAGTAGATCTTATACTATATATATATATATATATCAGAAGCTATATATATTATATAATATATATAAATATATTATATTATATTATAAATATATATAGTATATATACTATATATATATATTTATATATATATACAACCGCTATTTAATAGACCAAGTATATAATATATATATATATATACATCCGGTATATATATATATATATATAGATAGATTATAAAATATATAATATACTATAATATAGCCTATACATATAACATATATGAAATATAGGTACTGTCTCTTAAATCTTTACAAATGTAAATATAATTACTTGTACCAGAATTTAATTTTTTTTTCCGTTTCGGTCGGCAGACATTTTCAAAATTCCGGCCGAAGCAGACATTAGCACTAAACAATTCTTACTGTGCTTGTCTCTTTTATACAAAATATAAATATCCGTGTAATAACATACTACAGTATATATTTAAATAAAGTTTACACAAATACCATACAAAAATAGGATAATCATATATATATTGCAATGGAGTATCACAGTGATTTTTAAAACTCGCAGGGTAAGCGCAGTGAGCGGCAGTAAAGAAATAATGATCGTTGAATTTAGAGCTGTCCTATATATCTGTAGTAAATTGATTCTGATTCGGCATAGGATACTTCTTCTGGCTTCTGTGAACTTCTGTTGAATTGCACACATTTTATAGCTTTTGTAAAGTAATCAAAATGTTTTGTTAGTTGGGCAATAAGTTATTTTAAACGCCTGCTTACAAATGATTGTTACTTACTCCTTCTCTTTATAGGATTGAATTCATCATTTCTGATGAATTACCTGTGGGTATGAAAATTTTATGGGACATTAGCTTTAGACCTAAATACATTTTTGTGACAACAGTTGTCAAGTTTACTTGTTTACGGCTTGGATCTTTTTTTCCCCCCGGGGCCCTTTTTTAGAATTTTTTTGTTGTTTTCCCGGTGGTTCACCCCCCCCCCCCTTTTTTTCTTGTGTTCTAGAAAATAAAGGACTCTCCCATTTTACTATCCAAATTTTTGACTTCAGATATTCTTGTCGGTGATGAATTTTCCTGATGTTTAGGAAATGGCGATGTATTAATGTTTTTTGGAGTACTACCCTCGTTTTTTTTTTCTACTATCATTCTTTAATAATCTTTAGAAGTTATGTACATCATTAATAATAATAATCTTTTTACGATGATGGCATTTTAAAACAATTTGTGAGGTTATTATTATGACAAATCGTGCCAGAAGGTAAGGCCATAAGAGTTATCCATGTAAGCAAAGATGATGGGAATGACTTTAAAGATAGTATATATAGCCTAGAATATTCAGACATACATTACGCAATCCGGAGTGGCATTAAAGGAACTCAACCGAGGCTAATAGTATATAGGGTACATTATATATATATAGTATATATTAAACGACGGATATATTATATATATGTCCTAGCGGGACTAGAAGAAGACACTTGTGATTTTAATTTACTGCTTTTGTACTGCTCTTTTATAAGCATAAGATATATATAAGTGTATACTATTTTAATATAGTATATATACTATATATATACTATATATATATATATATGATATAATATTATTACTATATATATATATATAAATATATAATATATATGTATAATATAATATAGTATATATATAAGTATTATATTAATAAGCAATTGTCTAGAAGCAGAATGTTCTAATTTCACAAAGGTTGTCAAGCATGTATTCGTAGTAAATATAATAGACAGATGAAGAGAGTGGTCATTAGGTTTAAGAAGAATATGTGCTCGTGAGGACGGGCGGTTTCTGAACGTATAAACGTCAGTGGCGCAATATAGTTTATTTATTGTTATTATTTTGATTTTGTTCATTTAATAAATGAACGTAATTTAAATATTATATGTAAATCTCTTTTGGTCTTTTAGTATGCTTGTGTTATATATATATATATTATATATATATATATAATATATTAATATATATATATAATATATATATATAAATATATATATATATATATTAATTATATATATATATTATTATATATATATATATATATATATATATATATATATGTTTTATTATTATATTATATATATAACTGTTTATCACAGTATATATATTAATAATAATACTATATTATTATGTGTAGGTATTATAGATAATGTATAGGCTTATAGGTATATATATTTAAAGTATAATAATATATATATTAATATATATATATATATACTGATTTTTATTTTTGTAGTACTATCCATACGCCTGTAGGGTGTGCTGTCATTTGCTATTCCCTCAAGATACTTTCTCAAATCTGTCTCTCAAATGTTCGTTCCTACCTTTACTTACCTCTTAGATCGTGCTTGCCTCGTCGAGGTAACTATCGCAGTCCAGGCACACAGATTCGCCATCATTTCTTCTCGGGAGCTCTCGCTATGGTCCTACATCTCCTTGGCTCCACAAATGTCATCATCTCTCATCTCTCGCCTTTATTCCATTATTTTATCACGAGTGTCAAACCATATAATGGTTTTTTTCTCTAGAGCACGAACAGTTTCTTACTACCCAGTTCTACTTCCTCACAAACATCAGCTCTTCAGCATAGATTGTGAGTACTCAGAAATTCGTCTTTAATAATTCTACGAGCATGCCTCGAACTCCGCAGCTTCTATTTTTTTTGTACCTGTATTCATTGTTCCCAGCATTATTATCGGAAATATATGTTCCGTTAGGTAACCTCGTTTTTTCGATTTTATATTGTGTTTACTTTCTTGATATTCTCTCATCTCTTTAGCAACGGGTATAACATTCCCACATTCTGTGAAAAAAACTGAAAATCTACTTGTTTTTCCTTTCAACTCATCTTGTCTTCCTTGATCATCAGATACCACGCCCAAATTCTTAAATCTATTCTCTTGCTTAAGCCTTGTATCTTCAATGTTCACTACCATCTCTACCCTCTCTTGCAATCACCATATTTCCGTTTTCTCTGTTTATTCTCATACCTATTGACTTAAGTACATCTTTCCAACTACTCAAAGCTTCTTACAGGTCTTGAGCTCCTGATGTTATCACTGTCGCATCATCCGCATAAACCAACGTGAGCTCCCTATTCTCCCTTTCAGGGGGATCCCCCGAAAAAAAATTGGAACACTGATTTTTTGTGACCACCATAATATGTATGCATACACATTTTGTATTTTGTCCTCTACTCTGTTTAAATTGCTGGGCGACACTGTCTGAACTCTACCACCTCCGCCTGTATGCACTTTGTTTCTGGAACTGTAGAACATAATCTACGGAAGTTTTAGAAGATTAAAACTTTCAAATCCTTTAAGATTTTGAGGATTTCTTAAATGTTTGTGAGTGGTTGACCCTGGAAGGAATCATTATATAAGTATTATAGCTTTAAGAAATATTGGAAAATAGAAGATTTTTTGTTAATGAAAATCAGGAGTTTTGCTTAATGATGAGCGAAAATATCAGCATCGATTAATTTTTATTATAGACCAAGCAGATAAAGATCGATGACAATCTGTAGACAAAATTGCCATTTTAATATATATGTATTAATTTTCATAAATTTTTAGTTAGCAAAATCACTTATATCGTGTTCACAAGATTCTTTCAAATAAGATAGTCTTCAGATTATTTGCTTAGAATTTAATCTCACGTGGCGAGGTGAATCTAACGAATCTTGTTTAGAAGTTGAATATAAAATTTAGTAATAGTTATTTAATAATTCTTATTCGTTCTTCACTTGAATATGCGTATGTGGTAGCTCGTGTTTTTTTTGTTTTTTTTATTGAAAGAGTATATTTTACACTTAATTTCACAGTATTTATTTTCAAAATTGTGAAACTGTCAGGTAGAACCTGATTTTGAAGAGGATGACCAAAATGCTGTACACAAAATATGTAAATTAATTAAGATAAAAAAAAGAAATTGGTAAATTTAAAGTAATTTAAAGTAATCCCTTAAATTGTGGATTAAAGGTAATAAAAATAAAATTAAAAAAAAGACTAATTAATCTCTTTATAAAAGACTTGATAACATTTAAATACCCAAACTTATAAAATGCGTAAATAGATTTAATTTATATTCACTTCTTATTGAAAGGAGAAAATATGTTGTATTATTTTAATACTTAAAATAACTACTATTTTGTTTTTTAGTTTACCTTTAAACATTTTTGAATCGAATATAAACCAATACTTATTAACTTACTGGAGCGATTTTATCATATATGATTTAAGTATTATAAACATGCACGAGATAATATATATATATATATATGCTTTGATAACACAACCTACTTTATTCCCTCTTACAGTCTACATTCTCTACTTTCATCCAAAGACGAATTTAGTGGAAATGTCCAGTGGGGTGCTGTGTGTGTGTGTGTGTGTGTGTGTGTGTGTGTGTGTGGTGTGTGTGTGTGTTGTGTATAGGTGTGTGATGTGTTTGTGTAAGTTTGTGTGTATATAGATTTGCTATTCTTTATTAGTCTTGTGTGTGTTTTACGTTTGTTTTAATTTTTCGCCTATATATTACATCTGTTATTATTTTCCAGTATGAAAAAGAATGATGCGTATTTAAAAATTAATAAAGTATCTCCATGCGAAGAAATGAAAAGTTTAAAAGTTGCAAATGTATTTTACATACGCAAAAGCAGAAAATTTTGTTTCCAATTTTTATTTCAAAGTTTGTTTTATTCGTTTGAATTTGTAAACAAAAATGCGAAGTTTTATGAAAATTATTCTCCTTTTTCCGTCATCAGGTTTTGTAATAAAATGCGAAATAAACTATTGCAATTCTTCTAAAAAGTTTGTAGTAAAAATATGTTAAGGACTAAAATTGTCTTTATGTAAAAAATTCCCCCTCCATTCCCTTGACAGTGTTAACACATATGTTTAAATATTTCTTCCATTATAAATTCTTTCTAAACGAAAATCTACATGACAAAAGCAACATTTATCCGCCATCTTGGATTTGATAAATAAACTCTGATTCGCTACTCTGAATGTTTTTTAATTCTTTTTGTTTATTTGTTTATTTTCGTTTCCCGCTCTTTTTATTTCAGGATGCTCCTTAAAGTTTTCTTTTATAACTGACGAACGGTTTTGTTTAAGTTTGAAGTAAACAAATTACACAAAAAGACGGACAAACAATAAACATTTTGAAAGCATGAATAAAATCCAGACAACTTTTAGAAAGGAAATTAGACAGGGAGAGCTTTTCGATTTCAAAGCAAACAAGCTTATCGTCTATACACAATCGCCTGAATTAAATGGTTGTTTTAATTATTATGGTTGTAAAATTAAACAAATGAATAATGATGTGAATACCTTTTAGAATGAAGCGGATTACTTTTAGATTTAATATATTTTAGATGGATTGTCGCAAGAAGATTTGAACATTTCTTCGCATGGGAAAAGATGATGATCACGAGAAGGAATTTTTTTCTCCACAGTTTAAGACTTTAAGCTTATATATTTTATTGTAAATCGGAAAAGGAGTTTAGAAATTTATGACTGGCTCATCACGCATATAATTTATACCTGTATTCACACACACACACACACACACACACACATATGCACGCACCCTCACACACACACACCTATATATTAATATATATATAGTATATATAGTCAGATATAAAATCAATGCGTTACATTTATATCATATATTATATATATTATTTATAGTAGTATATATATAGTATATATATATATATAGTATACAATATAATATATATATAAATATAATAGTAGGATACTTTATATCTATTAGACTAATATGAAGTGAGGCTCCCTCTGCGTTAGTTAAAACCTTTGCATTTTATATTTCCTGTAATTCAATTCGTGTTCAGTCTTGTTAAAAAATATATTTTCGCGAATTTTTGGCAAATTGTTAGTTAGTTCCCCTTGTTCATTATTTCTATAATAATTGTTTCACCATATAATCCTCCTACAATTTTTGTTTATATAATTTTTGTGTGTATTGTCAAAAAGAAATTTGTTAACGCTAAAATTTCGGTCATTTAAACGGATACAATCATTTTCAGTTTATTAAACAGCTGTGGTAATAAAAATCTCCTTTTCATTCATCTTTATTTAAGTAATTATTTAAATAAATATTAGTTTGAGCTTTGTGTCAAATTTATTACGCTTTTATTACTATTCATGCGAATATCATGGATTTGAGATTTTTAATTTAAACCATTTTAAATTTAAAATCTTAATAAAATCATCCGACTTTGATGTTGATCACTGGTCGCGCTAATAACAGAATCGTTGATGCTTTCAGCCAATTCTGCACCTTATTGAAATTTGGTGTAAAAGTATTTTAATCTCGACGTAAAATGGGTTTGTTAATGCTTTCTCCTTTTTGCTCTAAATTATCTTAAGAGCTCGTTCACACTCACAGTTTTACTATCTCTTTCTTAACATACCCTTTTTACTGTCATGTATGTATAATTCCTTCTGTTATGTATGTTACTGTTAAAGTAAGTGTTTCCTCTTTGTAAGCTCATTCTTTAAGCCCATTAAAGGAACGTATGGAATCATAAAAACTTACATTTACATTCACGCGAAGTTCAGTCTGACAGACAGCCCCCGCCCGCAGGTTCACACAAGAGAGCGTGAGGGTTGAACATAAATAACTGATACCATCTTAATAAAAGAATTTTATGAAATATAATAACTGATTGTAGATCTTATGATGGTCTTAATAATGGAGTTGATGATAATGTTGATAATAATGGAATTTTGACTACGATGCGCCAATTTTTGTTGAAAAGGATGATAATGAGAGCGAAGATGAAGATAATATTATCTCGCTCGCTTTGTAGAAGGCCGATTTTCTGTGAAAATTGTCAAATGTTTTTGGCAGTCGTGACGTCACAATTATTTTTAGTCGATTTCTAATTGCTGATAATTTTTGCAATGAATTTTCAGAGTTAATTTTTAAAATTTTCGGACACTTTTTGCAACTGAAATTTTCATATTTTATATTTTTACACTTTGAAATTATTAAAATTTTGGTCGGTTTGATTTGCGATGATTTTAAAACTTTTTTTTTATCTGTTGTTTAATGAAGTAAAAAGAATATACTAAGGTTTTGTTTATTTTTAAAATATTAGAACTAATCGAAAATAAAAGAAAAATCGATATTACTCAATTTTGTTTTTCTCTTTTTTTCCACATTTCGCCTTTCCATTCCTTGAGCGCTGTTCGATTACCAATATAATAATCATTTTTCATGCTCAATATTCCATACCAAATCTTATTCCCAGGCGATTCAAGTGAATCCTTATTTATATTACTGCTCCAATTCGATAAGGCAAGTAAAATTTTCGAATTTACATAATACGTAATATTTAATATGGGGAGAAATTTTGGTGAAAGCCTGTACCTCATTTACATCAGCTTCGACTTGAGTCGAATACGAATCCGAAAAAATCGTGTGCCCAACCCGTCGAAGTCCCCCAGCTCTCACACCTCCATCCAAAAATATATATATAAAAAAGAAGTCTCTTAATGATGTTGAATTCAAGAATTGGAGAAACGAAATCGGTCTTTATGATAATATCGGTGTAGTGCTCAGAATTTTTCCCGTAGTGATTTGTAAGACTTTATCAAATCTTATGGGAGTAAGAAATCTCTTAAGCGCAATTTTGCATTCAAAGTAGAAATGAAAAAGAAATATGGGACTGGCAGTATCATAAAAAAATTTAAGTGTAAAATCCCGGCTTAAGGTTTTAATAAAAAAATTATTATAACTGTTTAATATTACTATTACCGATGAAAAATTAGTACACAAAAAAGTAAAAAAAAAATGTTGAACTCGAGATGAAAATAGAAGAGGATTAAGAGAATTGTTTACCTAGGAAATTTATTTTCTCTTCGAAAAACTTTTTATTGTTACAGTACAGGAAAAAAAGATGTTAAATTTTTATCTAATTAGTTTGTTTAACTTATATATATATATATAATAGAAAATAGCAACATTTAGCAGAATAAATATAGTATGATATATATAATATAATATATAGGTCGATGGATTGTACTAGTAGAGATAATATAGACAAATGCAGAGGGCCTATAGGATATATAGGATATGTATAAATTATATAGGTTATATATATATATATATTATATATAGTATTATATTATATATATATATGATAGTATTATTGATTGTTAGCAGCTTATGCAAATATCAATCTAAAAATGCTGAGTAGCCAAATGGCACGCAATTGCCAGTTTTAATTATTCACTATATAAGCTACTGATAGTATATACTATATATATAATATATATATATTATATCTATATACTAACTATATTATATTATATATATATGTAAATATATATGTATATATATATATATATATATATATTAATTATATATATATATATATGTAATATAGTATATATATATATTATATATATATATATATATATATATATAGTAATATATATATATATATATATATTATATATATATATATATAATATGAGATTACCTCTGATTCTCCGAGTTTGTTAAGAAGTAATTTTAATTAATAGAAATATTCTTTTGTTCACACATTTAATGATATATATTAATTATATAACTATATATAATATAATAAATATATATAATATATATTAATATTGTATATATATATTATATATTAATAGTATATATATATGATTATATATATATATATATATTATAGATATATACACTTATATATATATATATATATATTATATATAACGTATATTATATAGATATATATATATATACTACCTCATACTATATAATATTATATATAATTATAATATATATATATAAATATAATTAGGTAAGTAATATATATAATATAATTATGGTCTTCAAAAGGGAGGAATGTGCCATACTTCAAGGGTGTATGTACGTTAGTCATTTGAAGAAAAAAGCGTTATAGCAGCATAGGTAGAAATCGGAAAGGTTAGGGTGTTATGGCTTAATGACGAACACAAATAGGGATGCAAAATGTGCACCTTCGTTACAAATTTGTAAGGAATAAACCTTGAAAACGATCGCTAGACGTAGTTAATGTCATTTGTAGGTGTCACGGGTGAAAAGAGTAGACTGTGAATGTGGTTGCTATAGAGTATTAGTCATTGTTACTGTCATCTGTAGGTAAACATTGTGGTTAGTTTACACATACATGCCTTTCACGTTTACGAATGTAGAATATGCAGATATACATTACATTTACTACTTTTGTAATGATTACGCAAGAGCTTCCGTGCAGGAATATCGTCGATGTTTCCCACAACGGTATCCACTACCAAATCGACAGGTATTTATCAGTACACACAGACGACTTTGAGCTAGTGGATCGTTTCAACTACATTCTTCAAGAGTGCCTAATCGACTAGAACAAGTAGCACCCGCAGAATTTCTGCGTATCTTGAATCCCTCGCACTACTGTGTGGAAAACATTTCACGTTGACGGTTTATATCCGCACCATGTTCAAAGAATTCAACATCTTCAAAAGGACAACTACGGCCAACGACAATAATTTTCCCGATGGGTTCTTCCTGATTCTGAACATCCGAGATGCATTTTATTTACAAGTGACTGTATTAATAATAGTAGGAATAATCATGTATGGGCTTATAATAATCCTTATGCTACATTTGAAAGAAACTTTAATCATCATATTAATATAGAGATATATATATATATATATAGATATATGTTAGGTCCCCATGCGTTTAAATATATATATATAGAGATGTAACAAGAATTTTTCTAGAATAGAAGTACGCAAATTATTTGTAGAGGATTTTCCTTTGGCAATCCGAGCTGCGATGTATTTGCAACATGACGGGACACCTGCATATTCACACCGCATAATGTGTGAGTACCTTGATCGAACATATCCAAACAGCTGAATCCGCCGAGGGGGAACTTATGCCTGGCCAGCACTATTACCTGACTTATCCCACTTTGGGAACACATAACAGAGCTTGTCTATGCAGTAATGGTTGATAATCGCAAATAATTAATACACAGAATATTTAATGGTGCAGATGAAATTAGGTTGAATCCTCAAATACTGGAGAATGCGTCAAACTCTTAACTAATCGCGCAACAATGTTGTTATTCGCCACCGGTGGTCATTTTGACATGTCATATAGCTTCTTCATGTATTACTCATTGTACTGGTAATGTGTTGTGATAAAGTGTTTCTTTCGATTTTTTCTCTACTCGCGCGAATCAGACCTTATGTTGATATAACATTATTCCACTTAACATGCATGCCTTTTGTACTACACTTACAATTTTGTAACGAAGGTGCACAATTTGCATACTATTTTTGTTTCGCCAATACGCATAACTTAACCTTTTCCGATCGCAACCTATATTGATGTAAGTTTTTCTTCAATGATTGCGTAATACACGCCTAGAAGTTTGTCACTTCTCCCGGACTTCTAATATATATAATCTAATATATATTTTTATAGTTTGTTTTTTTTGTAGTAGTTGATATATATATTATATTATAGTATATATATGATATAGGTATAGGGATAGTGTATAGGGTATATATATATTTGTATAATATATATGATAGTAGTGAATATATTTTGGGTGAAATGTATAGTGTATATTTATATATAATAGTGATATATATGTATTATATATATAATAGTAATATGATAGATATAGGGAGGTAGGGTGAGTGGTGTGTCTAGCGGATATAGTATATAGGTTATAGTAGTGATATTATTATATAGTTTAGTAGGGTATGGTACTTATATATGAGTAGGGATTATATATATGTGGAGGTATGTATGTGTGGTGTGTGTTTGCGCGTACTAAAAGTCGGCTAGACCTTTTTTGGTTTTAATTTGGGCAAGAATTTTTCTCTTTAAAAAGGCTCTAGTATTTTTGATTCGTTTATTTCATTCATTTCTGATAAATATCTTAATATAGAAAGTTCATGAAATTTCGGTAATAGGAGGGGAATGGAGTTTCCGACCACTTATATATATATAATACTATATATATATATATAATACTTATTATATATATAGTACTATATAGTAATAATATAGCTAATATATATAATATATAGTAGATATATATAGTGATATAATATATATACTTAATATATATAGTAGTATGATATATATATATATATATATATATATAATATTTATATATATATGTATATTAGTGAGTTATATATCTATATGTGGAGGCAGATAGATATATATAGATATATTATATGATAGTATATATAGTTGATATATTAGTATAGTGTGATATATAGATATAAAGTGCGTGCGTGTACTTGCATGGAGGGTCTGCAAGTTATATAGTATATGGTAATATATATATGAGGGTGAGGTATATTTTTATATATGGAGAATTGCAAGCCTACAGGTTATTCCTAAGTTTTATATAAGGGTTTAAATTGTTTACAAAAAACTATTATTGCAGTATATACTTACAGAGGTTCAACTCACAATTCAAATAACTCATTCTTATTATGATTCTAGAGAAGATAGTTTGAGATTGATGTTGAGACTTGTTTTAGATGTGTAATAGTGTTAATACCGCTCTGAAGTATATCACAGATAGCCTAAACTATACCTTATGTACTCTATTAGAGTGATTGGATAGCAGTAATATACTATTAGTGATCACTATATAGTATATGACCTATCACAATCGTGTGTACTTTTAATTCTTGTTATAATGATATTAACATAGGAGGTGAAGCACTTAGATCTGCACTGGAGATATAATGTCGCCTCTACATATATAGAGATAAGATTAGCTCCTTCAGACTGTTTAGAATGTAAATATGTTTTCATAATAGAGTTTGATGTGGTAGTGGTATTAAATAGGATGTGCACTCACATTAATAATTAGGAGGTATATTATATAATATATACTAATATATATATGTAGAGTTAAGACAATGGATATATATATATATAATGCTCATTATATTATATAATAATATATATATATTAGTATATGTATAGTAGATAATTAAAAGAAATTTTATGTTAATAACTTTTCTTTATATTATGTTGCTGTTGTATGCATAAATTACAACTTTTTTATTATTCTTTAATTTCGTATTTGTACAATGCAAATTCGAACATCATTCTGCAGATTAAAATAGATCTTAGGATACTCATCTTCAGATTGGAATAATTATAAAAAGCATATGCTCATTTTCCTATAAGCATACTCACTATGGTGGGATAAGCGGATTATACTCAAACGGACTATTACCGCGTAATTTTTATATTATACTAGTGTAAAAATGTGTGCACAAATATAGGACTTTATTTTTTTAATGGGTAAAGATTTTGTACATCAAAGGGTTTTAGTTTCTCAAAACGAGAAAATGAAGAAAGTTATTAGGATTTACCTGTAGTTCATCTTGCGCCTGGTGTCCAGATTTTCGGTAATAATTAATATAGAAATTTAGCTTTAATCAATCATTTTGAAACACACTAATGTTAGCATAATTATAATGTTTAACGAATTTTATAAGTTCAGATATTTTATTGAGGAGTTGACTCCAAAGGATGAAGATAGACATATTATTATGTCTTCTAAAGCACTTATTAAGATTTCAAACGGTCCTCCAAATGAAGATATTTCACTACTTATTCTATTTTGCAAAAATGAGGTTTTCAATTTAATATCGCTCATTCGAAATGACCCGATCATTAGACCGAAGGTCATGAGAACGTAATTACTCTCTGTAAACGCCTGACTGACAAAACGGTAAGTGTTAGTGGAAACTGATATCCTGTGCGTACGTGAATATAAATCAGGACCAGTGTTATCGAGGTGGTGGGATGTCTGATGGGAAGTTCATGTACATGTGTTTATTCAGATAAACTAACATTTTAAATAGAATTGGATTATCTAACCCTATATCCCTTTGAAAATTCGTTCATTTCATTGTGCTATGTAGGAGGGACGAATACTTAATCTAAGAAAGTCTTTCGTAAATAAGTTGGTTGAATTAAAACAAATTGACGACACGAATTGATCTTCTGAGAACCGTAATCTGACTCAAGATGGCATTAGTTGGCTCCCGGGCCTGAGGATTATTATAGCGGCCTACTACAGTTATAGTGCCATAACTAAGCCACTTCTTAGAGCTGACCATGATACCTGTCCTTTACAATCCCTCCATTCCTTAGGCTTAGTAAACAACACATCAATATAACTAGCAAGTTTTTTTTTAAGTAACACTTTCCTATCGGCCTTAAGCCTGCTAATTCTTGAACCTCCCCATAACTAATACTGCTTAACTACACTTATTAAAAAACTGTATATTCTCCTATCAATGATTTGCAGTACTTTTTATATGACAAGCTTCGAAATAGAATCCCTTTACACCAACATTCCTACTCATGATGTTTGGCGTATATTTAATTCTTGGTAGACTTTAACAATATTTACAAGAATCTTTTTCAAAAATCTTCTTCTTCTAGCCACTACTGCAATACTTTTTTCTTTTTCAAGAAACTACTCTAAGATTCACAGTATATTACATTTACAAAGCTGAACAAGAAGATACATGCAACATTTGGCAAGTGGCTTCTATATAAATCATTTCGAGGTAACAATAGGTTAGAGCTCACACCGTAACTGTCTCGCCCAAAACCTGCTCATTAACATAAAGGTATATGGGATGATTACTTTTCTTACTGAATTAGAAACAAATTCAAATGTTTTCATTAATTATTTTTGGATTCAGTGTAAAAACCTACACGATAACTCATGTGTAAAAGAGATAGCTGCGCGAACAAAACTAATACAAATTTTCTCCTGTTTATACTTTCATTTTACCAAAATAACAGCCACCTTCACTTTTCAACTGACTTTTACAGACAAAAAGACTTTTACTGCGGGACGGGATGAAATTTTCAGCCAAAACCCCTTTCCTTCTTTTAAATTTTGTAATTAGCAAATTAGATGCCTTAATATTACAACAGAGCTTACATTTTATCTTCATTTAATTTCGCTAATGACATATTGGAATTTCCGAAATTTCTCTTCAAATACTTTTAGCCCAACAATATTTTTCATGTCCTC
>JABUQX010076506.1:0-22135 GCA_015478945.1 Trachelipus rathkii
CAAACGAACATACTGTAGAGTTAATGGACATATACATTACAGTAACAGAAAATGTTGCTTTCTCTACCGAGATATTTACAAAGGAATAGAGTTGTTACACTTGGTCTATGAAAACTTGTTTCAGTTAATTTCAAACAATTTTTTTAAAAAAAAATTCCGGTCTATAATAAAATTTTGGGCTCCACAAAAAAACAATTTTTTTTTTTAAGACTTTTATTCAAGGTTAAAATTTTGAGATCATTTAAAATCGATGAATACGATTAGATGTTTTTTCATGAAAACATCTTTGAAACATTTTAAGTAAACATTTCTCCTCTTCAATAACTCTGGAATAAATTTCTTTACTTAAGTGACAAAACCTAAGATCTTTTCTTTTAGGATCTCCTGGAACGGACATAGACAGTAAAAATGATCTCATCCCTTGTTATAATTCCATAGAAGTTGATTATACCCACCAACCAAAGAATTCATCTGTCTAAGGTTATTTCTGATATACCATAGCAGCCTTTGAGTAACTTCCCATACGACGACACATTCATATGATAAGGATTAGGCGGATAATGAGGACCACTATCGCCCACATACACAAATGGCAATCTAAGAATCCAGTACGCGGAAGCAGAAAGTTTAATTGTAGGGGAGATCAAAGGTTGGGGAATGAATTTAGGACAAGGATCTGGAGATTTTGCGCGCTACCATGATTTTTGTATAAATATTGTAATTTTTGTTTTTTTTGCTTTTCATTTTGTCTTTATCATCATCCAGAAAGTATCTTTAAAGGATATATGGGCACTTTTAGGTAAAGATAATTTGCATAAATTCCAGAATGAGTCGATTAATATTGTCTATGGTCATAGCATCTTATTTGTATCTAATATTATTATAATCTATTTATCTATTATGCATCACCTATAGTACCAATGATATATATTGCGATGAATATTATCACTAGTATCAGGGGGTATGCTATCCCGCTAACTTATATATATTATAATATTATACTATATATATATATTTACTAGCCACACTATATACTATATGTATAATATATATATATATAGCTCTGTGTGTATGTAATGTAATGGATTCGATGTTCATTCGGTATCGCTATGCCTCAATATAAGTGGTGGTGAGATATGCTCATAAAAAAGCAGCTAGTCCATTATAAGTTACTTTATAAGTCACTATAGGCATATCAATTATTAACACATATAGTTCCATACTAGTATATAAGTATAGATAAATGATGAGGAACTCAGTCAACTAATATATAATAAAGTAGTATCTAGGAAGAATATGAAAAATAATATGTAGTGATTAATAATATTTATTTTAAGGGTGACTAATCATCATTATGGGATATATATACCCTTTGGATCATATACTAATAGTTTTCTTATAGGTTTCCTTTACATATTATTAATATAAGTATTATTTTTATTATAATGGGCATAATAATTATATATATATCATATACCTATATTCTATATATATAGATAGCTTAATTACTATATATATATATATGTATTACTAGAAGACTGAGTAGTCCTAATATATATACTATTAATAATAAATATATATATATATTAACTAAAAGTTAACTTCCAGCGCGCTACCTTGATTAGGATATCGTGCTTACATTATACTTATATTTATATATATCAGGAAGTTCGATCTGTGAGTTATGATGAGGCTATCACTACAGATCCCAGTTGAATCATCTATTGATAGGACTATATATATTTCACTCAAAGATGGCAGTTATTATTATCTCCCATATTTCTATATGTATATTAGTGGCTATATCTAATGAAGATAGTGTTATACCTCAGTATGATAGTAGCCAATATATATGTCTGGAGTTATACCTATAGGTAAATTGAGGTAGCATGATTTACAGTGATATTACGCTATATATTCACCAGATAAGGTCAATTTATTGATACGTGATTATATGATCTTCCTTAGATACTACTAGTTAATAAATATATATATATATATATATTATATATATATCATATATATATTATAGTATTATATACATCATATACTATATATATATGATATAATGATTTATATATATATTAATACTATATATGATATTATGATATAAAATTTAAAAAACACCATTTGGGTGAAAAATATAAACACTTGTTGCGAAAGTCGCAGCCCCGCCGCCCCGTCCTTTTCGCTTAGGGCCTACTTGGGAGCTGACCTTTCCTCATACATCATCGCTAAAGTTCGGGCGGGGAGGCGGGCCGACACGTTAAAAAAAAATAATTCCTGATTTTACGGGCCTGGAATTGGTCTTGAATTTTCATTATTTATATATATATATATGATTATAGTTAATCATATAGTATATATATATATATATATATATATATATATAATATATATATATATATCATATATATAAGTATATATCACTATAGCTATATTATAGTTACTAACCAATGTTTCATCTTTGGTTTTTCCTTTAGGAGTAAGCAAAATGCGAGAAATTTCATATCGCTCCAAAGAAGAAAAATAACCTGGGCATTTCCCCCTCAGGAGTGTCCGATTGAAATCCTCTGTTGACACAACCAAGTACTCGCTTCATTCTCTTATTATAGTTCAAACCAAGTACTCCTTCGTCTCTTATTATATTTCCCGTCAATTTCAAGGAGAAAAATTTTTCTGAAAATGTTATAACACTTGATAAAGGACTACGATGATAAACTACAAATGTATATATACAAAAAAAAGTTCCTGACTGTGTATTATTGAAACTCAAACAAGGTTAAGAACATGATCATCGGGTTAAATAAAAGGGGGAGAAAAAGGCTTAGAGAGAGATTATGTAAGAAAAATTTAGTTTTACGTGTCTTTCTAAATATGATAGTATAAGGGGGATGATGCAACAAATCAGAGGATATAAAAAAATTATAGAGTTAGCAGGGGAGGTTTTATGAGGCAGCCTTCTTGAATATCTACCACTTTCAGAAGAGCAAAATAAGGATTTGATCCACTCGCCCATGTGTGTAAGTTCCCATATGAGAGAAGATGCACTATAAATACAATGGTCAAGAGGTTTGGACTGTGAAAAGTCTAGAACCTAGAACGCCTCATCGATCTCATCGATAACAATAGGCTGCGTTTGCTCCAGAGCAGTATCGCTTCAGAACCCCCTTCAGCATGTTGGACGGGAAGTTATTCGGCATGGCGCCCTAGGCCAACGAATTTGCCGACCACCGCGCGATCTACCCACTGACTCAGAAGGGCGAAGGCAGATCGAGGGACCTGAGTAGAAGAGGAACCAGTTTCTACAAGGCATTACCTGCAGAAGTAGGTTTGAAAAGTGAAGATGATGACAGGAATAGGGAACCAGGAGCAGGTATGCACGGAGGTGCTGAGGCAGGTAATAAGGACAGGCTGTTGGGCTGATGGATTAACTGTATCTACTCCTACGGGATCCTGAACCAGGCGGTGCTGTGGGCAGGTTTCCTGGTGCCCTGAGGCAGTGTGTCGGAAGAGGTGAAGGCAGTGGTGGTGTGGTGTTGCATGCAGAAGGTTGAACTGAGAAACCAGACAGTGTGTGGAAACAGATCAGAGTTCAGGTTTCACCTCAAACCAAACCCTCTTGAGACAGTGCGAAAGAAAAGTTTACGGTTGAACCTATTGCGCCTTAGTGAAAATAATTTTCTTCACACCATTCAAACTAAAAAAATCCGTGATCTGTGAAGTTTGGCGGGAATTACGGTGGGAGTCTGCCTCACAAAGACAGAGTACATGAAGAAAGATCCTTCGGGATGAAGGAATACACCTGTTAATTGCCAAAGTAGATAAATGTGGATCTAGGAAAGCTGGGCTACAACATCTCAAGCGGGCTGAGATAGGAAGAGGATCTCCCTACGATAAACGAAGAGTGGAACCACATAGACAAGTTCGAGTAGAGCACTGAAGATCTTCCTTAAAGGAAGGGCCGTGCGTATTCCAAGCATAACGAGAGGAAGAGCTTTCGTCAGTGTTATGGTTGGGGCTGTGCTGACAGGAACGCCATGAGCCGGCTGGAAAGCGTTCCACAATCCACATTAGTAATAGGATGATAACTGTGGTGCGAATCATATCGAACCGGGAGGTACATCAAGTCTCTTCAAAGGAAAAGATTCCGAATTGTCTTCTTTGATCTGATGTGACGGTGAGCGGGACATCCGAACTCGAAACCAGAGTAGAAAAGTTTTGGCTATGGGTGCTAACCACAGAGAATAGCTTCGGTCCCATCTTGTATTAAAACGATCGATACAGAGTGAATGTACCATAACCATCTGAAGAAGAAGAGGACCTGCCCGTCCAGTAATGAATACTCGAACGTTCCTCAGGTGGCAGAAGGTACCAAGAAGGAGCCTTGGTGCCTGCAGACCTTGGGATCAGTACGACAGAACCATTCATGTGTCGCACTTCACATCAGTAACGTTGAGGTCCATACTAAAATGAGCTGTAATACTTCAATGAAACCCATAATATCAGGGTAGAAAACTTGGTAGCAGGTTGAGAAAGATTTAGCTGCCAAGGTTTTGGGTGCGGGATGAGATTGTCCAGTAGACATTTCTTTAAACTCTCTATACCAGGGATCGAGAGCAACTGGGGCTGGAGATAAGAATCCTGTGAAAGAGCTGGGTCTTCAGATGCCTGACTGATCGCCAAGGCTTCGTAACTGATGGAAGGTAGAGTAGAAAGAAAGTTAATCTTGATGCGTGAGAGCATCAGCGGTGTGGTTGTCTGCTCCAGAGATGTATGTTGTAAATTGCGAGGCATACTCCATATGATGGGCTTCTCTGAGCGAGTGCCGTTCATGATGGGATGCCATCGCAAAAGTGATCGGTGAGGATGTGAAATTCGCGACCCTCTAGAAAGTATCTGAAGTGGCGAACAGCAAGGTACATTGCAGGGAGTTCCTTGCCGAAAGCGCTATAGCGAGTTTCTGCAGGTTACAACTTGCGGGAAAAGAAAACAAGAGGTGCCTATAAACTGTTCAGGTGTTGCTGCAGGACACCTCCGGGTGGGTACAGGGTCCTATGGTTGGACTCGAGTTGCTGCGGCCAGGGCTTCTTTGGCGTAGTCGAAGCAGCGCGTGCCTCTTCCGTCCACTCAACCTTAGTAGAGGTTCCTCTCTTCTTCGGGCGAAGAAGAGATGCAAGAGAGCGGAGAAGCTCTGCTGCCGAACTCAGAAACCGATGGTAAAAATTTACCATCCCCAAATATTGCCGAGGCTGTTTTTGGAAGTCTGACATAGGGAATGCTCGGATTGCAGCCACATGGTGCTCCAGAGGACGAACGCCGCCTACAGAAACAGTGTGGCCAAGAAAGGTGATAGAAGCGCCGAGAATGAACATCGCGGTTAACAAAAATGTCAGATTCGTTTAACCTGGTGAAAACTGCGCGAAAGTGCTCCTGATGTAATTCAGAAGGCCGACTAGCGATGAGGAGGTCGTCCAAGTAGGCCCAAGCGAAAGGAAGGTCAGGAGAACCGTATCGATAAACCTTTGGAGCGACTGAGCTGCATTCCTAAGGCCGAATGGCATCCTGAGGAACTCGAGAAAAAGCCAAAGGGAATGATAACTGCCATCTTTGGTATGTCCTCAGGAGTCACTGGGATCTGGTGATAGGCCCTCACCAGATCGAACTTCGAAAAGATGGTTGATCCATCAAGGTGCGAAGTGAAGTATTGAATGTGTGGACCCAGATAGCGGTCTGGTGTTGTAGAAGGGTTCAGGGCCCTAAAAATTACCATACCGTTTCCAGTCACCTGTGGTTCCTTTAGGTACTATGTGTAAGTGAGAAGACTAGCTGCTGCTTTGAGCTTCCCCGGGGCGAGACGTCGAGCACGGGCGAAGGTGGGAGCACCCGTGATCTCGATGTGGCGGAGAAATGAATGCTTGGAAGGAGAGGTGGAAATTCCTTCTGCAGGAGGGTGAACAGAGGAAAAGTGGTTGGAGGAGCAACCTCGGAAATGTTTCCGAGAGCAAAAGGAGTGAGGGAACCAGAAGCGAGTTTGGTAGTCCCATCCACAAGCACTTGTTCCACAGGTTCACTAAGAGGTGGAAGTGAGAGAGGAAGTCTGCCCCAAGGATGGGTTGTGAAACGTCGGCGACTATGAATACCCACAGGAGCTCTCTCCTTGGGAGAGGTCCAGTGAGCATTAACCCTCTCCATAAATGACTATAGAGGAGCTATTAGCCGCATGAAGCTTGCGGTGCGGCAGACGGTCCCTCGGGAAGAGAGAGAGAGAGAGAGAAGCCACCAGATCAATGGAAGTAAAGAGAGAGAGAGAGAGAGAGAGAGAGAGAGAGAGAAGAGAGAGAGAGAGAGAGAGAGAGAGAGAGAGAGAGAGAGAGAGAGAGAGAGAGAGAGAGAGAGAGAGAGAGAGAAGAGAGAGAGAGAGAGAGAGAGAGAGAGAGAGAGAGAGAGAGAGAGAGAGAGAGAGAGAGAGAGAGAGAGACTTGGGTGCGGCAGACGGTCCCTCGGGAAGAGAGAGAGAGAGAGAGACTCCAGCGCCAGTATCAATGAAGTAATAGTTCTCGGTGGTGTGGTCGTGGTCGTGCATCTTGAGAAGCAAAGGTAATTGTGAGGAAGATGGGTCAGTGTCCTCAGCCACTCCTACTGAGGACTGGCTTGTGTGTTTCCCTGGAAAGAGCAGGGAGAAGCACACTTTTTGGCTTGGTAGCCAAAAGTGTGGTGGTAGTAGCACCATCGGTTTGGGTATGTACTTCTACCGGAGGAGGGAGGTCTCCCACGAGAGGAGCCTCTCCTCCCAAAGGCGGAACGGGATAGTTTAGAGGCTAACCTAATACAGGAAACCAGAAGTTTGACTTCTGCTGTAAGGTCAGTCAGGTCTCGTCCTAAGGCAGACAATCTTGCTTTTGCAGGAGCAGGTTGTTCAGGTGGGATAGCCCCTTCATTAGACACCTGAGGAGAGCAAAGCCTCAGCAACCTGTCTGCTTTCTTTGCAACGTCCTTGAGAGGCAGTGCTGGGTCCAAGGAAACCAAAATCTCCTGGGCCCACATGGGCATCTTCTGAAAGAAAAGGTGACGAACCATCGTCTCCTCTCTTGCAGTAGGGGTGCCCCCTAGCAGAGCTAGCATGGAAACCAGCAGCTCTGAAGGTTTCCTGTCTCCCAAGGAGCTGCTCTAGCTTAGCCTCCTGAGTAGGAGACAAGCGGGAAATGAGCAGCACCTTGAAATCTGTATAAGAAGTGATTGAGGCAGAGAGCGTGGCGAAAGCGCCGCAATTCTTTGGAGGGTGGCGTTAGGAAGAGCAGTCATGATTATGAATATAGATTTATGGTCTATGTGGTTAGTATGAAGAAATAAGAGTAATATAGGTAATAAGAGTAGTAAAGAATGAAGGCAGTCAATAGAGGAGGCAGAAGAAATTAATTGAATGATTGTTGAGGTCAGAAAGGAAGAAGATTTTTTTAGTATATAGGTTTAAACGTATAGAGGATCAAAAAATAAAGTGTGTAATATCAAGGATAAGCAAGGAGAAGTTTTACGATATCAACAAACATAAACAGGAGATGGAAGGAAATACTTCAGAGAACTTTTAAATGTGAATGAACAGGTAAAGGAAGAGGAAGAAAAGATAGTTAAAGAATGGGAGGATGAGGAGGTGCTCGAGGTGAGTATGGCGTAGATGATGGTGGAACTGTCAGCGCGATGTTCGGATCTTCGCAGCCCGTGCTGCCATATCATCATAGATTGTTGAATATAACAAACCACCTGGAAAGGAGCAAAGAGAGAAAGGAAAAAAGTTTAATTATTTGAAATTTATAAACTACGTTTACAAATAAAGACTAAATTTTTACAGAGGGGTTAAGGAAAGTCATCTTAGATTCTTAAATATTATAAGGAAATATAAGGAGAAAAAGGAGCTATTTTACTACTCAGAGTGAATATCCTGTTAATGATCAATTTGTCAAAAACTATGAAGGAAATATTCTAGTATAGAGAAGCTGAGAATGGTAGTTAAGATGTTCCAGATTAGGGAATAATATGAGCTGAATACTGATAATTTTAATTTATATATTTTGTAAAGAAACTTTAATTGGCTATTTTGGAATATTAAATATGATTTAATATTTTATATAGCTTTCATAGATTTTAGGAAAGCTTTTTGGTTAGATAGCTTTGGGTAGTTTAACTACTGGGAGAGTTTGCATAGAGAGAGATTATTTGCACTAGTGAGTTATAATAAAGCTGATGAAGATGGAGGATATTATTGTATATAAAGAATATATATTATATATATTGAAATTGATATTAATGTAAGTAACAGAAATGGAGATAGGTTAGGAATGGTTTAGATTTTGAGTAATCGGGAGTCAAAGTAGGGTATTAGTCGTACTGTATCATTATATATACATTTTAATTGATAGTTCTATTAATAATATGGATTATGTTAGTGTGATTAAATAATATTGTATGGTGAGAGAGAATAATATAAGGTATATATTATATTAAGTATTTGGACGGTTATATTCTTTGGATACGCTCAGGATGACTTTAGTGAGCGCTTGATTATCTTGAAGAAAGAAGGTTATAGATAACTGAGAGAGGTGGTTTGATAATGTTTTTCAGAATAAGGTTTATAGAGAGACTAGTTGAACTATGATAACAGAGGAAGATATGGATAATCATAATTAGAGTATCAGTTTAAAGATTAAGTAGGGTAGGAGAAGCTGAAGGTGGATATGTAGGAAGTGAGATTGATAGATGATATGATGGTTGAGAAAATTAGTATAATTATTTTTGTTGTGGAAGGTAAGTTTCAACTGCTGGTAAGAGATAGAGCGCAATGGTGTTACAAAAGGAGGATATGTCAAGGTAGGTATAGAACGATACAGGTCATGGAAGGGGAGCAGGATGAAAGAGTGCAGATATGCGGACTAGTGACTGAGAACAAAGCTATACGATAATGGGGAGGGTTCTGGGAGAAGGTAGGGTGATGGGATTATACCATTTTAACAGACCTCGGAAATATTTTCCAAAGCGGAACAGGCATTCACGGATTGTCCGTAACTAATGCGTGTAGAGAAGTGGGAGTATGGTGCCGACTCAGATGAGGTAACATTTTTGGAGATATCGTGACAGATGTGGCGGAAGGATGAATGGGTGTTTTGTGAGGAGCTAGTGTTCGGGGGAGAATATGACGTCGAATAGGGGAGGCAAAGAGGGGAAAGGAATTAGAGGGGGAGATAATAAGTGAGGAGATTGGAGTGAAGGCCGATTGCGGTGGTGGTACACCTGATGTAGGATGCAAGGAGGGAAGGGAATAAAGATTTAAATGATGGAAGGAGTATAGGAGAGAGGAGAATGAGGAAGGAAGTCAGGGGGGAGGAGCACTATCAGAGAAGGTTAGGTGGGCAGGGCTAGAAGTTCTTTAGGATCTTATTAGTAGAGATGAATGAGTCAATTGACTCTTGAATAGGATCTTTGTTGCGGGATAGGCTTTGTAGAGAAAATGAGAGGTACAGAGGTATTTGCATGGCACATGGTTGTAATACGAGTAGGAGAGAAGAAGAAGACTTGCGACGAACGGAGGAAATATGGACACGTTATGAGGTTCTGTATGAATCTTTGCATATGGAGAGGGTAGAGTGGGGATTATGGATAGGAGAAGGTAGTGATACTATTGTATCTAGGTGATAAGGGGTTATCATAATGCAAAGTGGGGGTGGAGAATAGATGGACATAAGTAAAGTAGGTAAGTAAGGTTATCGATTAATTAAGGAGAGAAGAAATGATTAATTGGAGGTAAGAGCTGTAATTAAGATTTTACGGTTTAATGGAGTAAATTTGAAGATCAATTGAAGGTTTATGAAAGAACGGTATTAGACAAATTAAAATGGTATATAATAATATTAATATATTAGTATATATTCTATTCATATATATAGATATATTATGGTATATATAAATTACGTGTCTGATAGATGCCTATTAAAGATACTTGATAAGAGAATTCCTGTAATGTAGCAATGGATTTTGAGGATTCTATAATAGAATATGTTTGATTTGCTAGGACTTATGGGGGTTGAATGAAGGAAGAAGTTGGCTAAGATATATATAGTAATAGTGAAGAAATGTGATAAAGTGGTAGTCACTGAAAGTAAAGTGTGTAATGAAGGTAGATATATATTGAATAATTAAATGTGAGGGATTTAGATGACAATTATAGAAAGGGTAGTAGATTGGGGTGAAGATATCAAATATAACGAGTAATAGTGACGCACCGGGTAAAGTGGGCAGGAGAAGAAGAAAGACCGAGTGGGTGTAACTAAGAAGTGAATGGAGGCAAATTAGATAATAACCAGATGTGAATGAGGAAGGTGGATTGAAAATATACGCACAGACAGGGCATGTGTGGAAGTAATGAATGAAGATAGAGTAGAAGAGTAGTAAATATAGAAGAGGCAGCAAAGGAGAGAGCAGAAGATTATTGAGAGTGAAGTTCTAGAAGGAAGAAGATTTTTTAGCCTGGAAATTAAAGTATGAGGATCAAAAAATAAGTGTGTAATATATAGTGATAATATATAGTACTAATAGGAACATCTTATATATAACATAACTTATATATATTAGTAATTTATAAGTAGTATATTCTATAAGAACTTTATATTAAATTGATGTAATGAAAGTGTAATATAGGAAGAGGAAGAATAGATAAGTTTAAAAAGGAGGATGTAGAGATAAGGGGTGATGAGAGATAATTTATTTGAGAAGGTATTGAGTGGTTCGTGAGTACTAGATGGATACGTAAGTGCTCGGGGGCCATGAACTAATAAAATAAGAGGATAGAGAAGAATGAAAAGTAAATTCTGAAATTGTTAAATTTGTTATTATTTCGGAAAGAGAGCTGAAGACCAGAGGGGTACGGAATGTCATATTCTTTAGTTCACATATAATATGGGTAAAAGTATATCAAGCAAACAATAGAAAAAAGAAACAGAGTTCGATAATACAAGTGAATACTCTCAGTGTTGTTGAATTATTTATGTGTACCTATTTGACAAGAGTGTAGAATACTATAGAAGAAGTAAAGCTGAGATGGTAGTTCTTAAGTCAGATTTAGGGGGAGAATGAGTAAGTCTTGTGTGAGTAAATTGGTTTTCTGAGAGAAGAAGTAAAAGATGCGCGATAGCAAACGGTGAATAAATTGATGACGATCGCTCATAAATATGAATATTGCATTTTCATTAATGAAGTATTTAATATTAATGGAAGTTATTTTGTAGGTTAGGTAAGTAGATAATCAACGGGAGAGTTCGCTCGATAGAGAGAACAAATTTTAGGGAGCTTTAGAATTATATATTATTAGCTTAGTAGAGAAGCCTGGAGAGTTGTTATAATTTAGTATTAAATAAGTATATGTATATAAATAGTATTATTAAGTGTGTGTTATAGAAGCGAATATGAGATTGTAGAAATAGAGATCATAGGTTTTAAGTTGTAGTAGAGGGAGTCGATACACAATGGTGATGCTTTTTATATAGTGTTATATGCTGGTTAAACTTTTAGTTTATTATTTTTTAGTATTAGGATATTATATGTGTAATGTAGATGTGAGTTATATAGAAGGTGAGAAGTAATTAATGATTAAGTATATTTGGACGTGTGTTATTATATAATTATTCTGGATATATCACGTAGATGACGGCGTGCTGGAAGATAAAGAAGCGTTAGATATAAACTTTGAGAGTTGGGACAATTGTTAATTTCTGAGAGTATGATGGTTTAATTGAGAAATGACCTTTCTGGATATATAGAATAATAGTGATAAGTATATGGATATAATTACATATAATGTAGTTCTAGATTAGAGGAAGGGGGAGAGAATGATATGGTTATATATTATGATAGAGATGGGATCAAGTAGATATTAATGAAATGTGGAGATAATTAATGATAAATATCTTAATTGGATAGTACCAGTATTCATTATCGTAAATCAATGGTATGAAATTGGATTGAAATGATTAAGCTAATTAGATTAATCTCAATATTAATATTTTAGATTTATTAGAGAGGTTTAAAAAATTGAAGTACTTAATATTGAATATTAATATTAATCTGTGTAAAAATAAGTATGAGAAGATGATGTTGACTTCTTCTACATCTTCTATACTTTTGATATTCTTATAATAAATGGTGTACATATTACTATAGTTAATATGAATAGCACTTATAATGATGGGATTAATAACGATAGTTTCAGTTATCATTGCAGTTATATATGATTGGAGTCTAGTCAGAGTCCTGGAATTAGGGTGATTGTGTAGCTGATAAATTACTTCAGATATGAGAGTACTTTAGATCATTAAGAATAGCTGATAAGTAATATGTGTGAGGAGAATTTTATGTGTAGTGAATGGTATATTGTGAGTGTGGTACTTTATATAACCCTGCTGTATATCAGGAGCAGTAAAATTGATTTCGGTCATGTAATAAATTATTAATGATTTGTTGATACTGCACATCAATGAATATTAGAGTAATACAACAGTGGATTAAATTAAATGGAATGAGTTATATATGAGCTAGTTTTTGAGATATCTCTATGGAGTAGATTTGAGAATATAGCCTGATCGATATCGTCCAATGGTAACATAGTGATAGAAAGAGGTAGTAAGAGTACCGTTTATTATGTATAGGAATTTAAACTATTGAATTTGAAGTAAAGCTCGTTGAGATTTCGTTTTATTAAGGTGATTCTTTTGAAATATATAAATTTACATTTAATATGAGATAGATTTGAGATATTAAGATTGTAATTTTAATGACTATATATATATTATATTATATTATATATTAATTAAATATATTTAAATATATTAATATAATTAATATATAATATTTATATTAATGTTATTTAATGCTAATATATCATAATTAGTTATATTTTTACTCATGTTTCTTTATTAATATTAATATTATATATTATTTATTAATTTATATAATATTATGATTTCATTAATATTAATATTAATATTAATATAATATTATCTCATATTATACTACATTTAATAATATTCCAACTATTCAGTTAATTAATTAATATCTAATATTGAATTAAAAGATGTAATTCAAAATTAGCGAGGAAAAAGAGAAACACTTCCGTTGATAAGTCGTTTGATACATTCATATACTACACCTTCTCTATCTACATCTATTACTTGTGTGAAGGCGTAAATCTTGCTTCTAATTTATTCTCACTTTAACTATCTAGTTATTCGAATCTTAATAAATTATTCTATGTGCTATTAATTTGGACCGGTCTACATAGATAATAGTTTCATATTATGGTACTGAGTTCCTCATTATAGATTATGTTACTGTATTTATATTTGGGAAATATATATATATATATTATAATATATTTATTAATTAATATATATATTTATAATTTATATATATTTATATATATAATATATATTAATATAAATATATGTATATAAATAATTTTATTATTATTATTATATTACATATTTATATATTATTTATAATATTATATATTAATATAATTATATTAATATTATATTATATATTATATATATATTATATATATTATTTGTGATTTTATTAATATATATATTATATATATATATAATATATATAATTAATATCTTATAACAAAAAATATAACAGACTATTTTGCTCAAACTGTAGATCAGGTTCTTCTAAAATATGATCCTTTTGCAAATATATAAAAATATAGATTCTTTTAAATAGAAAATGAAGAATGTATTTCATTTAATCTTGGTTTTTCTTGACCCCAATTTCTTGTACAACCACTAAATAATGAATTATATTATAATACGTTAAATTTCAATGATTATATAAATACAAATGGAGCAGTTATAAATTATTCATAAAATATTTTAGGGCAGTAATTTCATTTTGGATTTATAATTATTAATAATAAGTTTTAATATAATTATATATTAATTAATTATATATATAATAATAATGAGAAAAACAGAATATTGTATTACTATATAAATATTTATTTAATTGTATGATTATATTTTTATTATTATTAATTTTATTAATTTAAAACAGTATTGTCTTAAGTATAGTAAAAGCAGCTTTGATTTTATAATTGAATTATCAATAAGAAGTTAATATAAATATTATATATGATTTAATAAATATAATTATTATATATTTAATCACTTATTAATAAATTAACATATTACTTATGTAAATACTTAATTATATTAATAATATTATATATTAATATATATTTAAAATAATAGTAATTATAAAAAAAAATATTTATAAGACACTTATATTATATAATTAATTAATATTTAATAATTATAATAATATTAATTATATATTATTAATATTAATTTATATATATATTAAGTTTAATTTATATTAATTAATATTATATTATAATATTATATAATTAAATATTTACAATGATTTTATATAAGGTCTTCCTAATTCTAATTATTTGTTAAAAATTTTAAATAATATAATAAATAATATATTTATTCGTATATTTCTGTTATTGAAAACATTTTAGACTCATTTCTATATCCTAATATGGTGTATTAGATTATTAAATTTTACGTACAATATATCTCACTCCCTTATATATAGTGTGCGTACTAATGTAATAAATTACTGCGAATCGTGTTACTTGTTATGAATAATTTATAAGTAATTTTTTTTGCTTCATAAATTTCTATTGTAATATTTTAGACAAATATATTTGATTCTGTTTTAAATTATATGGGATCAAAGAAGTAACACATATTATTGGAGATTATAAATATTTGATGACTTGAGTTTAATTTTTTTATCTCTTTTTTTTTTAATTATTTATATGATGATTTTTATATTATGGTGTTATAGTTTTTAAATGAAATTACTTTTTGATTTTTGAAATGTAATATTAAATTTTGATTTATTTCCCGTCTTGTTATATAAGATAAATTTCACTTTTATTTATTTTATTCATCAGTTATATTAATTTTTTATCATTAGCTTTAAAAATTTATATTGTTTTAGGTTCTTAATAATTCACGTTAAAAATATTTATATTGATTTATTATATTCTTTATCTCTATTTTTAAATTTTTATAATTATTTTGATGTTGAAGTAATATTTTAATCTTATTTTTGGTGTAGGAAGGACATGATTTGCTTAATCACACAAAAATTCCAAATTTATTTGCGAATTTATACATTATTATAATAAAATTATTGAATATTATAACTGCATTTATTGTAATTTTTTAATGAAATATATTCATTTATTATATATTTATATAAATATTATTAAATTAGTTTAAATATTTCACAAAATGGGTATAATATTATATGGGATTATTATATGAGTTAATATTATATATATTATCATCTTTAATTCAATTCATATTTATATATTTTAATTATATTTCAATATATTAAAATAATTATATATTATATTAATTAAATTTATATTTTTAAGATATATATTAAATTTTTATTTTATAAATCCAAAAAAAATTAATATTAATATTAAATTATATATTATTATATATTATATATATATTATATATAATAATATAAATTTATAATATATATTGGGTACGGTAATTAATATAGAGCATTAAATAACTAATGGTATTCCGTTTGCCTTCGAATTTAACATACTCACCTTCACTAATACTCTAACTTTGGTGTCATAACTTATCTTCAAGTATTTTTACCTTCCTACCCTATAGGTTTCGGTAATACGTTTAATAAATTTATATATTTTCATCTATATATGTTTTATGAACATTATTGATATAGATAGTTATTATATAATATCAAGTTAATTTAATAATCTTAGGGGTGGATAGTGGTTTTCAACTTTAGAAATTGTATTGTGGGGAAATATTTATATATTTATATGATATATTAATATATTATTATATTATATATTATTAATATTTATATATATTATATATATACTTATTATATATATATATATATATAAATATATATGATTATATAATAATTTATTATATTATAATATATATAAATTATATAATAATATATAATATATATATAATATTATTGTATATATATATATATATAATTAGTAGATATATAATATATTATCTATATAATATATAAGAAATATATTATATAATATATAATATGATATATATATATAAATACATTATTATAATATATATATATATATATTATATTATTATATTAAATTATTTATATTATATTTATTTAAAGTAACTATAGTTTAGTCGATAATTTGAAGTGGATATTTAATAATTATAGATGCCTGGGTTAATGTCAAAATTTTTTGTAAATAAAAAAATAAACGTCATTATGTATATATTTGTTAAAAAATCATTTTAAAGCTTTCTATTCCGCACCCCCTATTTGCGTATCGATAGATTATTTACGTATAATTATCGCTTTTACGGACTTGAATTACTACTGCGACAGGAAACGTGTCGGGGTCGAAAATTGAATTCCTTTGCAATTCTTTGTTGATGATTGTTTTATTTTCGGGTCAAGGTAAAAGTTTGGATGTTTTGTTAAGCTGAGTTTTTCTTTTCTTTTTTTATATCTATTGTTTTTTATATGGTTAGTTTATGATTTCTTTTGATTTTCGGATTGTTTTGTTGAATTAAATGAATATAATGTCTTTTTTTATATATAATAGTATAGTCGAAAGACAAAGATACGTTAGAGAAGATAATAAAATATAAATTATAAAAAAATAAATTAAAAAAACAATTTGAAAAATTTTATTTAATATTATGAATTTATCTATTCTTAAAATTTTTTTTATAAATTTTTGGAACTACTGTAAAATATTTTTTCTTTTATTTGTTGCTTTGGGGAGGTTGACGGCGTTGCTATAGTGATTATTTTTGTTGTCGCGGAATTTCACAAATTTTAATCAAAAGTTGGTGTTTTTTGATTTTTTAATGATATATATATAAGGTTAATATATATAATTAATATATATATACTTATATATATTAATATTAATATATATTATATATATAATATATATAATTATATATTAATTATAATTATATAATTAGTTATTTTAATTAATATATATTATATAATGTATTAAATATATGATGTTATATAGGCGTAGATGAGGGGAGTCTAAGATATACTAAAGTAGCATAATTTTATTTTTTATTTTATTTTTTCGCTCGAGTTTTTTAAGTAGTATAGTAGGAGGCCTTAAAAATTAATGTAGTAGAAAGTGAGAAAGATATATTTAAAAGTATTTTACATGGTCTTCATAAGCTGTTAGAAAGTTAATTTTCAGATCCTTCTTGTTATCTGGATCCTCTTTCCGACGTTGTTATTTTGAAGATTAATAAAATTTTATACACACCTTCGTCTCTAAAAAGCAATCTTCAAACCACCTCATCATCATGCAAAATAACAACCTCAGCAAAAACATATACAAATCCCCATGCTTCAAATGCACGCTCACATTACATACGCGCAAAACAATGACTTCAGCAGAAGACACTTCATCAACATACAAACATGATCTTTCTTTGGTGATTCTCAAAACTCCGCTCTTACAAAACACAGATCCATAATCAACATGTCCATCAACATAAAAGATATGCGCCCCATCCTGCAGGTACTCGACCCCACCAAACGCAAACATCATAGAATCACTATTGTATAAAAATTCTCCTAATTTTAAACTACAAAAAGGAGAATATACATTTGATCCAACACTTAACAACATTCTTTTCACAGCCACACAGTTTTTTTCAAAAATATACAAAGTCAAAATTTACTCAAATCTAAACTACTTCTCATTTTATTAGGGCTAGATCCATTTTTGGCTCCGGCCTGAGCCCCATTTTCAATTCCATGTTCCCCCCCCCCCCCAAAAATAATGGGACATTCTTTATGTTTGCAGCCGATTTGACTCTATCAGCACAAACTGTAGCTTTTTTTGCCTTCTAAAACGTTGGTTTTTTGGGTGTTTTTTTCTGTGACTGTAGTCATTCTTTAGAATTTTTCAATTTTTTTTCAAAATGTGTTTTTGAACATTTTTTCCAATAGGTGTTGACAGAATTTTTTTTTTTTCGAAACTGATTCAACTTTGAAATATGCATTAAAACGTTCATAACCTACAATAGTTACATAGAACCTTTTGATTTTTTTTTTAAGTTTTACTGCTCAGCGTTGTCCCAATTTCAAACCAATTTTTTTTTGGATTGGGAAAACGTGAAAAATTTATATATTTTTTTTTTCTACTCATCCGATAACATCAATTTTTTAGGGCATATGTAGTCGAAAGAGATGCACATTTTTTATACTAAGATAATTTCTCTTCTTTGTATATATATAGTTTTGGATTTGTTCTTGGAACAATTTTCAAAAAAAAATTGAAATTTTAAAAGAAAAAATTTCTTTTGAGATACAAAAAAATTTCTAAGTAAAAAAGATTGCCATCTTGATTAATTGTATAAGCCCTGAAATTGGTGATGTTGGATTCGGAAAAATTGTAAAGTTTTTAAGAAAAAAAAATTAAAAACTTCAAAATTTTTTTTTTTTTTTTCACTTTTCCACCCAAAACAATGGGGTTTGAAAATTTGACAACGCTGAAGACAAAACTCAAATATCGAAAAATGTTTTTTTCTCTCCATTAGGTAATGAACCCATCTATGAATATTTCAAGTTTGAAGTTATTAGAAAAAAAACTGTAGTTGTTACCAAAGATGTCGAAACATGGATTTTTGAAAAATTAAAACTTCTGAAAGATGAATACAGTCAAAAAAAAACTCCCGAAAACGTTTTAGAAAGCAAAAAAAGCTACAGTTTAGTGGTTTATAGGGTTAAATTCGGGTGAAATTCCGAATTTTATGTCCATGTTTTAGTGGGGAGGAAATGAGGCTCAAGTCCGAGCCAAAATTGACCCTTCTTAAGGAGAGGCATCCAATATAGGCAGATTTTGGGTCCCATTCTTAACTCCCTACCTAAAATGGGACCATAATTCTTAATTTTTCAGACAATTTTAATGGGAAAAAAAGCAACCGCAGCTTTTTTTTACCTAAAACGTCATTTTCGGTGTTTTTTTTTCTGTGAATATTGTAGTCATTGTTTTCGGCGTTTTCATTTTTTCAGAAACCTAATTTTTGACATTTTTTCGTATCAAGTTCTACAAGTTTTTTTTTTTGGAAATAATTCAAACTTGAAATATACATAGATGGGGTCTATTTCCAAAATGCAGGAAGTAGGTTTTTTTTTATTTTTGATAAATTGTAATGCCTTAGCAATTAAAAAAAAAAAGTTGGTTTTGAAATTCGACATTGCTGAGCACAATTTTCCAAAAATCAAAAAACTACTTCCTGCATTGTGTGCGAAATAGACCGATCTATCTATGTTCAAATTTGACGCTCATTTGAAAAAATTGCAGAACGCAGGCCATTGTTCAAATTAGTTCTGAAAAAAAAAAGAAACGCCGAAACAATGAACTATGGAAAGAAAAACACCCTAACAATGACGATTTTAAGGTAAAAAAAAGTTGTGGTTTGCTTTTTTCCCCATTAAAATTGATCTGAAAAGTTAAGAATTTTATGTCTATTCTTAGGTGGGGGGGTCCCAAAATTCACAATGTTGGATCTTCCACTTGATCGAATCTTCTAGGTCTTTGATAAATTGGCGTGTTGTTATGAAACATAATTCTATAAGGGGTCATCGGTTTTCTACTTACGTCTGTGCCAATTCTGCTGAACATCATTGGGTACTTCCACATCATTTCTTTTATTCTGCCGCATTTACCTCGTATATTCGGCCATAAATTCTATTTCTTTGGTCAGTCTCTCTTCGACCATTCTTACTCTATATGACGTAAGGTTCTCAATACCTCCAGTAATTCACTAGCCAAAATAATGATGACTCAATTCACTGTCATAGTAGATTTCATCACAGATTTCTTCAGTTTCACCAATCTGCTTAACCATACGTTCCCATCTTCCTCAAGGTCAATGTTTTCTTCCGAATAAGCCTAATAAACAGTGTTTACTTCTACCGCGTACTTTCTTTGAGTCTTCTTTCTCATATTTTTCACTTCTTTTTTCATTGCGCTATCATGCTGCATCCACAATCACTTTCGCTTTCACTTCTGAAAGCTCTGCTTTAAGTTTTTTAGTGGTATATTTATATATATATAAATATATATATATATATTATATATTTATATATATATAATATATATATATATATTTATATATAGTATATATATATATAAATAATATATTATATATTATATATTATTAAAATAATTTATATATTATATATATATATGTATATATATATATATATATAATACTTATAGTATATATTTATATATATATATATATATTATATATATATATATATATTATATACTATATATATATATATAGTAAATTATATATATTTATATATATATATATATATATTATATTATATATAGTAATATCATATATTATATATATATATATATATATATATACTATATATAGTATATTATATAAATATATATATATATTATATATATATTATGATATATATAAATATATTATGATATATCTATATATTATATATATATATATATATATATATATATATATATACTATATATATATATATATATAATAATATATATTATATATATATATATATATTATTTATTATTATATATAGTAGTATCTGTACAGTAACGGTCCACGCCTTTTCGATATGAAGGAATAGAGTTATAGGTTGAACTTGGAATATAATTCTATATATGGGTTAGTCGAATCGTGTAATTTTTCAAGTCTGTAGGCATGTATATAGAGGGGGGGTCACCCCGAGCGCGTAGCCGCTACGCCCGCGATTATACCCTTTTGGCTTTTCCAACACCGAGATTGCGGTTTAAGCGCCTCCACGAGAGTTGAGACTGAGCGTGATGAGATAATCTCGGCGCAGCCGAGATACGTCAGCGCGCGAGAGCGCGCGGTTTGAAAACCAATAAACAATTATTAATTATTATTAATGTCGAACATTTGATTTCCGAAGGAAATAGAATCTGAGTCGAAAAACGAATCTGTAAGGGATTGTTTTTTTACGCACTCCGACTTCGATTTCCGCCGCGGTTTCTTCGCATCCGGTTCAGACTCCGACTTTGATTGCCTGCATGCCTCCGACTCCGAACTTTTTCGTATCGTGCTAAAATTTGGAGGGTGGTTAGATTGAGAGGTTAACCTCAGTGTATAACGAAGTTAGTTTGAGTGGGTCCTACTGAAGGGGGAACGCCTCCCCTTCAACATTAAATATTGAACGTAGAATGGCTGAAAATTTGTTGAAGGATTCATAGTTGAATTTCTCCTAGAAAGGAGCTTGGTATTGGAATTCAGGAGTTGGCTCGCGGGCAGCCGGTGCTGATGCCATGCGGTGCCCGAGTTAAATAACAGTCGTATAACAACAATGTAGGTGTCTTTATATATATGGTAATTGGATCTGTAGATTTCGAAAATGAAGGTTTCAGAACCATTAGAATAATAACAATAAATAATAAAGTAATAATAAATCTTCTTATTCTTTTTTTGTTTTAAATTACAAATTTCCGTTTTTACATACCCTAAAAGCAGGTAAATCAGTAAATCCAACACCATCCTCTACCTTCCTGTCACTCACTGTCCAGTTTGATGATCTATTGATACTATTGATTAAGCGTCAAATTTTACTAAAATTTTCATGTTTTACTACCCTAAAGCAGTAATCACTAAATCAAACACTATCCCACCACCATCCATCACTTTCTTGCCATCTATGATATATTGATCTTATTGATTAAGGTCAACTTTTTACTAAATTGGTAACGTCTTTACATACCCTACAATCAGTAAATCCACTAAATCAAACACGCTCCATCCTCCATCCTGTCCCATCATGATCTATTCCTAATGTCCATACTTGATCTATTGATCTATTTGATTAAGGTCAAATTTTTTAACTAAAATTGTAATGTTTTTAGCATACCCTAAATCAGTAAATCAGTAATCAAACACCATACCAACTTCCTGTGCCAATATGATCTATGATTCTATTGATCTATGATCCTATTGATTAGGTC
>JABUQX010076507.1:2500-12500 GCA_015478945.1 Trachelipus rathkii
GATAAGCAACAACAGGACAAGCTTAAAAACTAAAACTCTGTAGCGAGATTATAAGAATGATAAACCAAAGTCTCGACCAAGATATGCTATGAAAGCAGTGAGCGATGTTTGATGACGTGCGGGAGGTATTCCCACTGCTGTTGTGAGTCCTATAATCTCATGCAGATAATAAGAGTAACGTTACCAATTTATGTAACTTAAAAACCAATAGTTTCTATAGTGCTCAGGTAATAGATAAAGGTCCTGTATTGATTAATATACAGAGAATTTAGTTCCAAACGAAAGTTAGGCCAATCTACCTTTCCTGCTATTTTATTCTTACCCACCTCTAACTCTCTATCCACTGTTCTAGCTCTCTCTCTCTCATTCTCTTATGATTGGAATGGATTCAGTTTTAAATGAAACTGTTGCAAGCCAGAATGACGCAGAAACTACTTACTACACTACCTTAAGCCTACCCCC
Organism: Trachelipus rathkii; assembly: GCA_015478945.1. Lineage (NCBI taxonomy): Eukaryota > Metazoa > Arthropoda > Malacostraca > Isopoda > Trachelipodidae > Trachelipus > Trachelipus rathkii. Next base: position 2,963 of record JABUQX010076507.1, read on the forward strand.
CCTCCCCCCCGTATCCCCTCCACAAGGCGATCTCCAAGTTTTATATTTGGGTTTGTGATTTAAAAATGATTATTTTATGAATATATATGGTGAGTCCCTTTTCTTTATTTTGCTAATATTTTAAGCTTATAGCGTAGATTTAACTTTAATTTACAATAGCCGAAAACCCTCTTCTATTGGAGTGCCAGCCTCCTCTCCTCGCTCTCTAATTGCCCATTAGAAAGTTCTGCCAAGAAACATTTCTTATATCTTTCCAGAATATAAATCCCAACACCAACGACGGGCTCGTCTATTTAATATTCATATTAGTTTAATGGCTCATTTGAATCTTCATTACTCTAGACCAGTTATTAGTATTAATTTCGCGAGTTACTTGGAGTGTGTGCCTTAAATCTATTAAACTTGTAAACGTATGTTGTTTTGCAACATATGTATACTTCACTTAGCGTTATTTTATATTTTTTGCCATGGCTGAAATGGAAGATTGCCAATTACTTAATCATCCTCTCATTGTAGAACGAGACGATTTACAAAGATGGATGGAGGCTATTATAGCTAGATTAAAAACTAGCGGTGGTCCCTCTTTTATTAAAGACAAAATTCATCTTGCGAATTACAGTTATTTAAAGTCTTTGGAGAAGACAGTAAAAGTATTTTATCAATCCTGATCTATACTCTGTGATTTAAAACTCTTATGCGAATCTGTATATAATCTGAGTCCGTAATATAACACTCTCTCGCTCTCTCACAACCTTAGCATTACGCAGGACACAGTTCTGCGCATTTATACGACAATATGGTACCTCACGCCAGAGCCTAGTGAACTCCCTAGTTAGCAAGCGAAGACTCCTGACCCCCCCTTCTTTCCAAGCTCGATTGATAGGCCTGAATTCTAAGTTCGATAGACCAGTGTCTAATTAAACCTCTTAGGAGCGGCAACAAGGAGGCCTCTATTCAGATAGGGCAAGTTTTGAAGGCTGCGCAGGAATCAGGATGAAGTAGCTTTTCACGCTTCCTTAGGCTAAATTTAAAGCTGTAATAGATAGCCACATCCTGTTTACCTCACAATGGCACACGGAGACAGTATCCTCTCCTCTGATACCCTCTCCGGGATGCCGGCCTATGACATGCATCTCAACCCATTTGAGTCCGGAAGGCTCCTAATTACCCCTCCTGCTTTAGACATTTTCAAAGACTGAAGTTTCTCGACCAGAGAAATTCATAGTAGAGAAAATAATTGTTTAGGCTATTAGACATTTCTCCTCCTTCTGAAGATAATTTAGCTGAGGTGAAATCTTTTCTTAATGAGGTTAAGGCTTTAGCTTATGATTTGAAGTCTTAGATTAAATTCCATTGCTCCTGATACTGCAGGTTTTAATAACATTGATTACGTCGCTTGTAGTAATAATTACCTCCTAGGCTTTATCCATATTATTATCGATAAAGAACTTCTAAAAAATTACCCTAGTATAAATGATGATTGAAGAATTTCAAAAGATAATTGAAGAGTTTGAGAGTTGATGCAGAGATCTCAGCCTAAGCTTGAAAATAATAAATTAGTAATAATAGTAGCTGTAGTAGTAAGAGTAATTATCATGAAAACCCTAATAATAATGGTCTTAAATATAAAAAATTTAACAAATAGTAACCTTAAATATAGTCAGCCAAAAATGAGGGGTGATGGTAATGATGAGTCTCCTTGTACTAACTTGCCCAAAGCTACCCTTGAAAATTTTAACACTAAAGTCTGCCAAATCTACTGTTCCTTTTAAGAGGATGCAGCTTTTCATGTAAATTTTGGCAGCATTGGCAGCGTCATAGCATGACATAAATGTGTACAAATCTACCCCGATATTGAATTCTAGGCTAAGAACGCTGTTGAACAGCTGATACACATTTGTAGATTCTGCTCAAGTTGCAATTTGCATGCTTTTCTGTTTGATGCCCTGGTAATAATGACAGTAATTTAGACTATCCATGCATTACTGCAACCTGGTCGAACGCAACATTAATATGCTTTGTGTATTAGACAGTGGGCACAAATAGTTTATTAACCGCATATTTGCCATTACGATTTAGTTAGTTTATAGTATTTAGTTTAAGGAATTTTACTTATTTATGCTTTAAAATGGTCAAATTTCAAATTATCTTAGGATCCTATTCTTGAATAGTATCCTCGCTTTGCACTTAGGCCTAATCTTTTATTATATGCTGTAATATTTATAAGAATCGGTTGATGGAACTTTGCTTCTATATTACCAACTTATTTGTGCTAGTGCATGGAAGCATATTTTTTTAAATACTATTAAAACATTTTAAATTCTATGCTATAGGCTTATTTAAAATCTTAAATTAATGTATGGGTAGGGCTATGCCATTTTTATATTTCTTTGCTTCAATATATATTAGGACTTTTGTCCCTTTATATCAATCAGTTGTCCTATGGGCAGTTTAACAATTATTTGACATTAAATACGGTACTTATATTTTTTATTTGGCCATCGGCTTGGTTTCGAAATAAAAAATACTTATACCCATGTGCCGCTAATGTTTTATATAATTTAAAAAAAAAAGGATTTTCTTTTAACCTTTTCACCCATTTAATTCTGGTTTAAACTGCATGTGCTTAAAATTTTTTTACACAACAGTGCTACCTTACTACCTTCCCTATCTCCCTTTTTTTGTCTCCTGGTTTACTACAGTTGTCCTGTTAGGTGCTATAATTCATAAACATGGTCAAAGCTAAAATCTTACTTTAAATTTGAAATTACAAAATTATTGTTTTGATTTTTACACCACTAGGTGTGTGTGAGCCTGTGCTTCAATCCATAAATTATTTGAATAATTTTATTTTCTGAGTTTCCTTCAGTGATTTCCATATATTGAATATCTTGCCTGATACTTGTACACCACATATGCTGCTTGACTCTCTGAGTACACTACTTCACAGCTGTACTTTTAGAATATTCGGTCTCTTGAGCATAGCTGACAAGTTAGCGAATCATTTGACATTTACCCACTAGTGAATATCTTGGTCACTGTCCATGCCTGACTTATGTTTTATGATTGTTCAATCTTTAGTGTGCACGTTGCTCTGCGAATTGAACTATCTGTATTAGACATATTGCTTGCGAGCAGATGACGCACTATGCTTCCCTTATAACATGTTGGCCTGAATGAGCCATAGGAAACATTTCTTATCGTTCCTGTGTCAATCTCAGCAAATTCTTTTATGGTCGCTGCGGTGAGCGTTTGTGAAGCATATTATCTTGAGTTATTTAATCTTCCTATTTTCCTATTAACTCTTTTTATAAAACTATAAGTGGATTTAAAATTAGACTAAAAATTTATCTGAGATTTATTTATTAGACTTTAATTTACACTAGATTTAGAGACTTTCTATGGCGTTGGGAAATATATTGCTTTGATAGGCACGATAGCAGGACAAGCTTTACAAAAACCATAACAAAAGTAGGCGACTTATAAAAACTGGATCAGCGCGCTAAGTTAGAATTTCACAGCCAGTGAGCGAGTTGTGTAGCGAAATCTATTTTAAAATATTCTGTACAATCTATTACATAATGAAGAAATAAGAGTACGTTAAGTATTTATTCTAACTTATAAACACATTAAGTTCTCCTCACTCGTGTGCAGGTCCATAATGAAGTCTTATCTACTCCCATATCGAGAGATTTTAGTCCCAAATGACAAGTTAGCCAGGATCTGACCTTTCTGTTATTTTATTTCTTACCACCTCTTACTCTATCCTAAGCCTAGTTTTAGATTTGGGCCATTCTTAGCCTTGAAGATATTTATTATTTGCCTCTGAGCTAGAAATTATTCTAACAACTACTGTATCCACACTACCTAAGCCTTTAGTACTTTATACAAGCCGATCTCCAAGTTTCATATTTGGGAAAATTTTGGCATTTAAAATGTATTATTTTATAATATATTGGTGGAGTTATTTTTTCCTTTAATTTTGGCTAATATTTAAAGCTTATAGGTTAGATTTAACTTTAATTTTAATAGGCGAACCCTCTTTATTGGAGTGAGCAGTTCACTTAACTGTTCTAATTTGCCCATTTGAAAGTTCTGCCAAGGAACATCTCCTTATAAATATATATAATAATATATATAGTAATATATATATAATATATACTATATATATATATATATATACAATATATCATATAGGTATATATACTAATATATATATATATATAGTATATATATATATATAATAAATACTATATATAGTATATATATATATATATATATATATATAGTATATACTATATAATTATATAATATATATATATATAGGCCTCTTTTTGTGTCCTAATCAGATATTGATTATTTTCTCCGATAATTTTATTTTAAAAGTATCGATTATTTTATAAAATCAATATTATTGTTTTTTAAAAAAAAATCGATTATTTTATTTCTTTAATGATAAATTTAAAGATCGTTAATTTTTTATAATATTCTTTAATATTCTGTAAAATAATATTTTTTAGATTTTTAATTTTTTTTTTTTAATGAAAAATTGATTGGATTATTCATATTGAAAAAATAGATCTATATTAACAAGTTAAAAAGCATTGATTTCTTTATTTCAAGAAATAATTTTTGAGAAAGAAAACGCATTATATTGCTAAAACATGGAATACTTTACTCTTCAAGAATGTGTAAGAATAACCATACAATGAAACTTCATTAAGTACTAATAAGGATAGATGGAGAGATGTCATTTAAAGAATTGTGAACAAGAAATACGCCTGCGAATGGACACATGGTTAGAACAAGAGAATGTCCATTTTGGAAAACTCATATATGGCATATTTTGTTCGTGTAAAAATTTATCAACAAACACATTTTGTAAGAACAGCTCAATATTTCAATTTCCCGGGGGGAAGAAAAATTTTTTTTTTCGCGATTACTGACTGGAATAATTATTTGAGACAGGTTAGTATTCTTAGTTTGTAATAATATTAAAAGTGAAAATCTTTTAAATTTACACTATAAATAAAAATAATCGTATTATGAAAATAATCAATATCGCAATTAGAAATACAATTCCATAAGAGGAAAAATAAAAATAATCGATTATTATGAAAAATAATCAAAATTGATATTATTAAAAAATAATCAATATCGATAACCGGGCCAATTCCCGGTAGCTGCTATATAGTATATATATAGTATATATACTATATAATATATATATATATAACTTATATATATATACTATATAAGTATATTATACTATATATATATATATATATACTATATATATATATATACTGATATAGTATATATATATAACTATATATATATGTATATATATATATATATATATATATACTATATATATATATATATAGGGCCTATATTTAATTATTAGGGTTATGACAAAAAAAAAATTAGCCTGTATTTCGTTCAATTCATAAAAAAAAATGTTCCGCACTAATGACAATAAAAATTCTGAAATTTAATTAAGTACATTCAGCACAATCAAAATGTTTTAGTTGCAATAAGCTTCAGAGTCAAATATTTATTGTTTTGCCATCTGGTACAGGTGTCTTCCATTAATTTCTCCCTCGTTCGGGCTCAATATTCGTCCTTTGGTATATCCTACAACGGGATTGTCAACATTCCCAGTGATGTTAACAAACACTTCATGGATGCAGAGCAATTTAATTCGGAAATTCCATCCATCACTTTCTGGTGAATCTGTGCGTTGAACATTTGGGTTGAAAACCAGGCTTCCTGCCATGTATTTGAGGTGAACGCGCACGGTGTTTTCAGCGCATTTCTCCCATTAAGGAATGGAGGAAGAACGAAATAAGCAGCATATAAGCACGCGAATTCCATCTTGTCATTGTGAAGAGACTGGTAATTTTCTCCAATTAATTACGGGTACCGCAATAGTTTCTTTAAGGAAACTGAATGCTCTTCATAACTCATACAGAAATCATATAAAATCATATCGCCAACCTGAATTTTGAATAGTTATCGTATTTCACTTTCTGTCTTGTAGGACTGCTGGATGACATCATATTGTTTTATCACTTCGTCCACGATTTCATAGTTGATAGGTTTGGCAGAAGAAATTGGATTAAAGATAGTCTAACACATGCTTTAACATTCTTTCAAGAATATGATGCTGGCAACCAATGTACTGTGCTGATCAAATTCTCTTGCGACCATTTCCCAGTTTTTAATTTACTTGAACCATCCATTCACTCGTCAGTAATTTACTGCTGTGTGTCATAATACGATCATTTCGCATGTTCCTTCCATGCATCAAATAATTCAGAAAAACCTTTGTTTGTGCATTAAACATATCCTGTGATAATCAACTTTCACATTTTACTATACCTAATTTCAATTCTCTAGTCTAACACTGATACTCGTGATTTGCAATTCGCTTACCATCGAAATGAAGGGAGAAATATTTCTCTTCTTGCAAAATAGATTTTACTTTGCGCTTCGCATCTTGGAGCCACTTCTTATAACAGCTCGCCATTACACCTGACTGTGATGTGTAAGAGGCGCTGAACCTCCTGCGGCAAACAATTTCAAATAGTTAGCAACTTTATTGCTGAAAGAGATTTTGTCACCAACTTAGCTGCATGTGATTTCGTTGAAAAACGGTTTCACACGTTTTTTTTTTTTTTTTTTTTTTTTTTGTTTTTTTTTTTTTTTTTTCTCTTTTATTTGTCCATTTTCATTTTCATTTATCGGGGTGCTTTTGTCATTTTCATCACTACTTACTTCTGTTGTAATGATGCGTTCGCGTACGACAATGCTTGCAAGAACAGCGTTGGTTTCAGATGTGAAGCGGAATTTTGCATTCGCTTTAGAGGGATGGATGCCCACGAATGTGGCAGGAACTGTTCTTGTTTACATATACCATTACGCCGTCAAAGAAAAGTGTTAGTTCTTTATCTTCTTGGCACAGCCAATTTCCGTTTGTTTTCGCTTATGTCAAACTATAAGTTTTCTATGTATATATGTTAATTCCCCTATTCACCTCTTTCCATTTTTATCTTTCCTTCAATCAATTAACTACTTTGATTTTATCTTTGTGCACCATAAAAATTACAAAGAATAACATATTTCCCAGAAAACGTAAGTTCATCCATTATTCATAGCCCATTCTTCTTCTTATCTTTCGCAGAAGTATATGCATAGGCGACCAACATCTCTTTCCTTTCGCAAAGTCGGTAGGTAACAAGAACTAGTTGTTTGTCCAATTACCAGCGTTATTTCGTCTTATTGTTTGTTGGCAGTCAATAGCTACATTTCTGCGTCACGATCGCATGTTTTCTTGTTTCACTTGTTATTTAATAATATGGCCCATTATCATGGGCGTAGACAGGATTTCGTTTAGGGGGGGGGGGCAAAGGTGAGTGATAATATATATATATATATATATATATATATATATATTATATATATATATATATATATATATATATATAGTATATATATAATATATAATATAATAGTATATTATATATATGTAGGGAAACTTGTATATATAATATATGATATACCTGATATAATATATATTATATATATATATACGTATAATTATATATATATATATATATACTATATATCATAGTATATATATATGATACTGATTATATATATAATAGTATATATACCTAATATATATAATTATATATACTATATATATATCCCATCATATAAATATATATATAATATATAATATATATATAATATATTATATATATATATATATAATATATATATATATATAATTATATATATATATATATATATTATATATATATATATATATATATATATATATATATATATAGCTCTTTTTTGGTAATCCCAGAAAATTGAACCTTATTTATTCAAATATAGGAAATTTATGAAGATATAGGTGAATCTTGAAGAAGATGATGCGGGTTACTCGCCAACTGATCCAAGCGATGAGAGTGAGGAAGATACAGTTAGTGTTAAACCACAAATGAAAATCAAAACATTACGTAAAATACAGCTTGGAGGAGGCGTGTTTTGAATGTTATGAATATAGAGTAGAAGTTTGTTTATATCAGTATAAATCACTAGATTTCATATCTACCAAAGCCATATGAATTATTCAGAGAGAACATACAGGATTAGATCATGCAATTGTTCACTGATAAAGATAACCAGTATGCAATGAATAGTATTGGAATAGTTCATATATACTAATTCTAATAACATAAAAGTATCAATTGGAATTCCCATGAAAAGTGGATCATTAAAATGGCATAGGGTAAAAATTTACTGGTCATTTAGATCTGGAACAAGGATACCAAATATTGCTGATTCAATGTCTGTTAATTGGTTTTTCAAACTAATATCGTAATTTCATTTAGTTGAAGATATGATTACAGTTTAGATAGTGACCACGAAATGCTTGTTCTAAGGTGGTTTGACAGTAGACATGTAACCTTAGCTGGTTCATTTGTAGATGTTTGTAAAGGTTCATAAATGAAAAGATGGGAGAAAAGGTCCAAAGAGTAAGTTGAGGTCAAAAGGCCTGATGTTGTAGCTATACATAACATGAATATGGAGGTAGTTGATAAAGTTGATCAGTTGCTTGTCTTCTATAGAACATTTTTCGATTTAGGAAATTGATCCTAACGTTTTTTTCAATTTGTGGACATTGCCTATGTAGCAGTTTAGAGAAGGGATTAAAAATTTGATTTCTAAAAGGTAACAAGTTTCAAATGCTTCATCAGTCAAATTTCATCAGTCCAATCTGCTTACGTATAGTTTCATTACTCTAATCTTATCGGGAGCACGCTACACATGGTGGCTATTTTCCTATATTTTCAGATTAAAAGAATGCCACCCAATGTGAAAACAATTCTTGCAAGCACAAATCCTTGTTTGTTTGTTCAAAGATCCAAAAAGGCACTATGCATGAAAAGAGAAGTAAACTGTTTCCTTGAATATCATACGAAGTAATTTTGCTCGACTGTGTCATCGTGTAAAATATGTTGGACATCAAATATGGTGGCTTTATAAATATATATATTTTTAAATTTTGGGAATATTTGTTTTATTTTACACATTTATAACAAATTAAATACATTTATTTAAAAAAAATTGCTTTTTATCTTTCCTATAACTAAAGGGGCTAAGTCCACATTCATCCTCCTTGCAAACTGTTCATTTATCTCTTCTTTTTTCTTACGTATGTACCTTTTAGTGTTTCTTTTTTCCTCCTTATATACTTCCAAACATCTTTCTTTTGAAACTTCATCATTGGCCTTTAGTACATTCAACCATGCTTCTTTTTTACTTTTAACTGCTTGCATCACCTCTTCATTTCACCACTCACTTTTAACATTCTTACTTCCTACTTTAGCACATCCACATACTTCCTTTGCACTACTAACAACTGCTTCCTTCATTTGCTCCCAGATTTGTTCAGTTTCAACTTGTTTACATTCAACTGATTTACTTGCGAGTGCTCTTAGATACTTATCCTTATTACCTT
>JABUQX010076507.1:20000-27500 GCA_015478945.1 Trachelipus rathkii
TAAAAATTTGTGTTTTTGCACACCCTAAAACAGTTAATCAGTAAATCCAACCACCAACCCTAACCTCCCCATCACACTCTTGATCTATTAATCTATTGATTGAAGTCATATTTTGTATAACATAACACAAAACTATTATTTTTTTATGTTTATAACTTAAAAAATAGGCATTTGAACATACCCTAAAGTAGTAAATCAGTAAATCAGTAAATAAAAACACCCACCCTACCCGACCCACCTACCCATGATATATTGATCCATTGATCTATTGATCTATTTATCTATTGATCTATTGATCTATTGATTCAAGTCACATTTTCTATATTCACATTAATTAAGCTAACATAGCATAATCTGAACTAAAACTATAATGTACAACACCAAGTCTAACATACCTTACGCACGAATAAACAGCTAACATTAACAAAGTCCCATACTTAACCACAGTAAAATAACTAACATATCATACAACACGTAACCTATTCTCATTTTATCAAACATATCTCTAATATATCAATGCTAATTTTACTTTAACTTGGTAATATATAAAAAAAAAATTTTTTATAGTTTCAAAGTTTTATCTTCAGTAAAGCTAAACCATGAACATAACATGCTTAACACAGGGGACCCCTCGAATGGCGTTCCCAGAAGAAATGCACCGATCACAAAACAGAAGAAGACGGAGGAAGGAAGAAAGAAGAAGAAAGAAGGATGAAGGATGAAGGATGAAGGATGAAGGATGAAGGATGAAGGATGAAGGATGAAGGATGAAGGATGAAGGAGACTGAGAAGGAGACAGAGTTGGAACTGACACCGGTGCTTTGCTGAGTTAGTAAACTTTCGTTTAGCCTCAGACTGGCATTTCTCTTTTAAAAATCTCGTTTTCTTTTTATAAACGTAAACTAAAATTTATTGTTTGCTATTTTAATATTATATGTTTCATTTTACATTTGTTCTTTGTGTTTAATTTTTGTTTTCAATTTAAAATTTTTTATTTTTTTTTCAAATTTGTATTATTTTTATTTATTTTTAATTTATTTTGTTTAAAAAATATAATTTTTACAATTTTTTTTATGTTTTATGTTTATAACGTGAAAAAAATTACGTTTTAACACACTCTAAAGCAGTAAATCAGTAAATCAAAAAACAAATCCCACCCTCTCCACCCCAACTATGATCTATTGATCTATTGATTCAAGTCATATTTTGTATAACAACATAAAACATTTATTTACTTTTGTTTAATTTGTTTAAATCATTTTTGTTTTTACAAATCTTTTTTATTCTTTTCATGTTTATAACTTAATAAAACTTGTACTTTTACATACATTAAAGCAGTAAATCAGTAAATAAGTAAATCAAACCACCCTCCAACACTCCCACCCTCCTCCCCACTCTGTCCGCCTTCCCATGATCTAATGATCTATTGATCTATTGTTTCATATCACATTTCGATTATCATTTCAGATAAACATAACATAAAACACAAGTTATTTATACACTGAAAAACCAATATATGCTAACGTAATAAAGTTTTCACATTAATAAAGCTAACATAGCATCACCAGAACTAAGAATATAATGTACAATGACAAAACTAACACACCTTAAGCACGAATAAACTGCTAACATTAACAAAGTTCCATGCTTAACAACAGTAAAGTATCTATCTTAGCATGCAAAAACGTAACCTATTCCCACTTTGTCAAGTATATCTCTAACATATCAATGTTAATTTAACATTAACATGGTAATATTTAACAAAAATTTGTCATAACCTTGTGTAATTATCATACTGATCAACGAATTATATATGCTAACGCAACAAAGTTTTTACATTAATAAATCTTACATAGCATCACCTAAACTAAGAATATAACGAACAACGACAAACCTAACATACCTTAATCAAGAATAAACTGCAAACATTAACAAAGTTCCATACTTAATAACAGTAAAGTAACTAACATAGCATACAAAAACGTAACCTATTTACTCTTTGTCAAGCATATCTCTAACATATCAATGTTAATTTTACACTAACGTGGTAATATTTAACAAGAATTTATAATAAGGTTGTCTAATAATCATACTGATCAATGAATATATATGCTAACGTAACAAAGTTTTCACATTAATAAAGCTTACATAGCATCACCTAAACTAAGAATATAATGTACAACGGTAAGCCTAACACACATTAAGCACTAATAAACTACTAACATTGACAAAGTTCCATACTTAACAACAGTAAAGTAACTAACACAGCGTACAAAACGTTGACTATTCTGACTTTTTTCAAGCATATCTCTAACATATCAATGCTAATTTCACATTAACATGGTAATATTTAGCAAAACTTTATCATAACCCAGTCTAATTATCATACAGACCAACGAATATATGCTAAGGTAACAAAGTTTTTCACATTAACATAGTAATATTTAACAAAAATTCATCATAACCTTACTTAACTATCATAACCCCCCAACGAATAATTGCAAACGTAAAGTTTTATCCAAACATAACATAAAAATAACAAAGTTTTAACCAAACATATATAAAAAATAAGTTTTTTTAATAGATATCATAGTAAAGTGTAATAGTTTACTGATTTTAAAGCAGTAAATCAATAAATCAGTAAATCAAACCATCCGTCCATCCACCCCCTTCCCCACCATCCCTTCCATGATCTATTGATCTATTGATCTATTGATCTAATTATTCAAGTCATATTTCAAGTATCATTTTGCATAAACATATCATGTAAATAAGATTTTTATATATTGAACAACGAATATATGTTAACGTAACAAAATTTTAACATCAATAAAGCTAATATATCATAACCTGAACTAAGTATAATGTACAACACAAACCTAACATACATTTCGCATGAAAAAACAGCCGACATTAACAAAGATCCATACTTAACAACAGTAAAGTAACTAACATTGAATACAGAACGTAACCTATTCACACTTTTTCAAACATACCTGTAACATATCATTGTTATTTTTTACCTTACATGTAATATTTAACAAAAATTTCAAACATTAGCTAATTTAATACAAGCCTACGAATGATATGCTAAGGTAACTATTAGCCATCCTTATAGCATATAAGGATGGGTAATACCTTAAAACTAAGATTATATATATATAATATATATATATATATATATATATATATATATATATATATATATATATAATATATATATATTATATATATATATATATATATATACTATTATAAGATATATATATATATATATAGATATATATAATCATAGTAGTATATATAGTTATATATATATTATAGTATATATATATAATATACTATATATAGTATATATATATTATATATATAATTATATATATTAATTAATATATATATATATATATAATATAGTATATATATATATAATATATATTTATATATACATACATATATATATATATATATATATATATATAGTATATATATATATATATATATATATTATATATATATTATTATATATATCATATATTATATATATATTATATATATAGATATATATATATTTTATATAGTATATATATATATATTATATTATATTATAGTATGATATATATTATAGTCTATATTATGTATTAATTATGAAGGTATAGTGGATGATTTTTAGTAGTAATATATGTATATATAGTATTATATATATATATATATTATATATTATAATAATATATATATATATATATATATATTATATATAGTAAGTAATATAATATATATATATATATATATATATATAATATTAGTATATTTATATATATATATATCATCTCCTTTTTCCCCCCAAGACTGGGGTAAGGTGCCGTGACATGCATCGGAAAAGAGGTAGTAGAAGAACATGACACAAGTCAGAAAAGAAAGCCCAGCCTTACCACCCCCTCTAACACCTATTAGTGAGAACTCGGTGCAGTCAGAAATCGACCTCTAGAGCTTTAACGGGACAAGCGACGGACTCTCACTATGCATATCCGTCAAATGTATAGGTTCCATCCCTAGCCCAGGTGAGGCCACAACCATAATCCCATCACAAAACCCCGCCATGCACTCCTATTATGCACCTTTATTCTCGCCTCTGCCAAACCCACATTTCTCTCCTTCAAATATTCGTTTACTGACTCAACCCACTTTTTCTTCGGTCTCCCAGCCGGTCGATTCCAAAAAACTTAACAACTATAGCAGTGCCGCTAATCAGCCTGATTTCCATCAATTTCTTCCAATATGTATCTCTAATATACCATTCACAAAGTACTTTTCATTTTCTCTAGAATGTTAATTCACCGATGTCAACATAACTTTCTTCCTAATTTTTATCAAATTCTTTTCACACCTAACATGCCCACTAAGATTGTCCATCTGAACACATTGAACTTTAGATCTTAATACTCTTATTCCAGACCATAGTCTCACACTATAATTGGAATGACTGCTTTGACTCTGATGACGCTTCGGCTTCTGCCACTAAGGTGGGAGCTGTAATCGTTGACGGGATGAGCAGGTTCATTCCTTCTTCGACTAAATCTTTCTCTCCTCATAATCCATGGTTCGATCGTGCCTGTTCTCTGGCCATTCAGGCTAGTGACAGCGCTTATCGGGGGTGGAAAAATTCTCATTCTCCTATCACTCTCGCTAATTTTTCATTCAGCTAGAAATCGTTTTGGGCAGATTCTCTTCGACGAGCCAAGTAGCGGGCTTTAAATAAAACGAAAGGTGCGCTTAACCTCTTGGTTCTCCTATTGATAAATCTTTCTGGCCTCTTGCAAGACATCTCTAAAACTTCTGTAGAATCTGCCTTTCCCTCCTCTTATTTCGGATTGATGGCTCTGTTGCTACTCCGCAGCTGAAAAGGCCAAATCTCTTCGGCTCCTATTTTCTTCTAACTCAACTCTGGACGATTATGGCATTCCTCCTCCTCCACCTTCTCATCTCAGGTGTCCTATGTCTTTGCTGTGATTACATTTATCGGTGCAATGGGCTCCTGAGATCTAGATGACGAATTAGGAAGGCGGGTGACACGGATGGCATTCCTCAACGAAGTTTTTGAGGGAGTGTCGTTCCGAGCTGGCCCCCTCCCCTCGTTCACGCTATATTCTCTAGTGTCTCAATACTAGCACCTTCCCTCAGTGTTGGAAGCTTGCACATGTCCAACCTATTCCGAAAAATGACCGCTCTGATCCTTCTAACTATCGCCTATAGCTCTCTCACTTGTATTCTATCTAAGATCTTTGAAACCCTTCTTAACTCTCATTTCTTAGACCATCTGGAATCTCATTCTCTTCTTTCCGATCGCCAGTACGGCTTTCGGCGTTCGAGGTCTACTGGTGATATACTTTCCTATTTAACCGATTTATGGTTTTCCCGCCATTTAGGAACTACGGGAGACTTGCGTGGTGGCGCTTGAACATATCCAATAAGCATTTGACCGGGTATGGCAGGCATCACTGCTCTCCATAGCTCCCTCTTGTGGGTTCCTCCTTTCTCTTTGGCTTACTTATGTCTGAAGTTTTCGTTTCAATTATCGCTCATTAAATCGGCTATTGTTGATGGGCGACTTTCTTTTTCTTTTTCTGTCAATAGTGGTGTTCCCCAGGGTTCTGTCTTATCTCCTACTTTATTCCTACTTTTCATTAATGATCTTCTCACCTGCACCTCTAACTCTATTCACTCATATGCCGATGACTCGACCCTTCATTCTTCAACTCATTTCAATTCTGCTCCCTCTTTTACTTCTAGAATTGCCTCTCATCTTAATCTTTCCGATTCTTCTCACTGATTTGGATAGAATTTCCGGGTGGGGTCGTCTGAACCTTGTGAAATTCAATTCTTTAAAAACTCAACTTCTTCAAAATCCTGCCTCTCTAAGACACCTTCTAACTTTCCTATCTCTTTTCCGACGGTTCTCTCGTCTCTCCTGTTGACAATATATTAACATCCTTGGCCTTAACTTAAAACAAAAAAATGTCTTTGGAAACCTCACATCACAACGGTTGCTAAGGCGGCCTCAAAAGAAACTGGGAGTTCTGTTTAGACTGCGAGACTTTTTTTCCTCTCCAGCAGTTACTGCCAGTTATACAAGGGGCGTCAAATGTCCGCGCCTTGTATGGAGTATTGCTCTCCTATCTGGGGGGGGGCTCAGGTTTTACCCGGCTTTTGGATAGGGTCGAGTGAAAGGCAAAAAGACTTCTTAACTGTTCTTTTCTTTCTAGTTCACTTGACCCTCTATCTTTGCAGCGCGATGTTGGTGCTTTATCTCTTTCTCTATAGGTACAGTAGCGGCAAGTGCTCGAAGGAACTTATTCCACTAGCGTTTGCCAGCACCTTTTAAGACAGCCCTCGTAGCACAAAGGGGAGCTGTGTCGGCACATGAGTTTTGTGTTGATATTAGCAACTTCAGACTAGTTCGCTGCTGTGAATCCTTCTTTCCTGCCACCTCTGTTCTGTGGAATTCTCTTCCATCTTCTTTGTTTCCTACTCAATTTAATCTCCCTCACTTTAAAGCCCTCGTCTGTGCTCATCTGCGTAATTTACGTTAGTTGAGGTTTTGTTGATTTTAACACCCCCTCCTTGAAAAAAAAACTATACATTAACACAGGTAGCAACATACACTCATGTAAGACCATAGTTCACTCAATACTTAGTCCCTTTACATCCACCAACGATTTAATTTCACCAGTCACCTTCCTGCCATTCACAACTTTCCTGCTACTCTCTGCATCATCCATTCCCTTTTCATCCAACATATATCCAAAATATTTAAACTCAGACGCCTGTTCCAGCTGATCACCATCTAACATAACCTCACACCGCGGACTGTCCTCTCTTACAACGATAACCTTACTCTTATCTACATTTACTTTCAAACCCCTCCTTTTACACACCTGCCAAATCTCTCTACCAAACCTCTTCAAATCTCTCTTCAGATTCACGTACTTCAAAACGGAAATCATCCGCATCATAAAGGTAGGGCAGCCCTCCACTAACATCTACGATTTTCCCATCATTTTATAATCACCATTTCGCGCCACCACCTATCTCTAATTCTTTCATAACCCCATCCCCACCTATATACAAATTGAATAACCAATGGGACATAACACACCCCTGCCTCCCACCTCTATTAATATTAAACCAATCACTTTTGACCCTTTTTTTCTTACAAACGCTTTCACTATCGTCATACATACTTTGATTCCATTCTGAAGCCTATCCAGATCAAAGCACCAAGTATATTAACTATAACACCTGCGATGGGCTTCACTATTATCCTTATCACACGCCTATGGTAAATCCATTAAACCTAAATACAGTTTATTCTTCTTCTCCCTCATTTTTCAGTCAATTTGTTTCAAAATGTAAAGAATTGATCCACCATCCTCTACCCAATTTCTATGCGCACCTGTTTTCTTCATCAATCATCCTTCAGTCACTCCGTACGCATCTTTCGGA
>JABUQX010076507.1:32500-35647 GCA_015478945.1 Trachelipus rathkii
TCGATTTAGGAAATTGATCCTAACGTTTTTTTCAATTTGTGGACATTGCCTATGTAACAGTTGACTTATAGCAAGCAAGCAAGGATTGAAGATCGGGATGCAGGAAAGAGACATAGCAGATTTATTGCCGTTTAGAGAAGGGGTTAAAAATTGGATTTCTAAAAGGTAACAAGTTTCAAATGCTTCATCAGTCAAATTTCATCAGTCCAATCTGCCACGTATAGCTTCATTACCTAATTCATCGGGAGCTACACGCTTACACATGGTGGCTTATTTTCCTATATTTTCAGATTAAAAGAATGCCACCCAGTGTGAAAACAACTCTTGCAAGCACAAATCCTTGTTTGTTTGTTCAAAGATCCAAAAAAGCACTATGCATGAAAAGAGAAATAAACTGTTTCCTTGAATATCATACGAAGCAATTTAGCTCGACTGTGTCATCGTGTCCAATATGTTGGACATCAAATATGGTGGCTTTATAAATATATATTTTTTTAAATTTTGGGAATATTTGTTTTATTTTACACATTTTTAACAAATTAAATACATTTATTGAAAAAAAATTGCTTTTTATCTTTCCTATGACTAAAGGGGCTAAGTCCCCATTCATCCTCCTTGCAAACTGTTCATTTATCTCTTCTTTTTTCTTACGTATGTACCTTTTAGTGTTTCTTTTTTCCTCTTTATATACTTCCAAACGTCTTTCATTTGAAACTTTATCATTGGCCTTTAGTACATTCAACCATTTTTCTTTTTTTACTTTTAACCGCTTGCATCAACTATTCATTTCACCACTCACTGTTAACATTCTTACTTCCTACTTTGGCATATCCACATACTTCCTTTGCACTGCTAACAACTGATTCCTTCATTTGCTCCCAGACTTGTTCAGTTTCAACTTTTTTTACATTCAACTGATTTACTTGCGAGTGCTCTTAGATACTTATCCTTATTACCTGGTTTACTTAACTTCTCACTCTTAATTCTACAAACTTCTTTCCGTATCACCTTACTCTCCATCCAAGCCATCACTAAC
Source organism: Trachelipus rathkii (assembly GCA_015478945.1). Classification (NCBI taxonomy): domain Eukaryota; kingdom Metazoa; phylum Arthropoda; class Malacostraca; order Isopoda; family Trachelipodidae; genus Trachelipus; species Trachelipus rathkii. The sequence goes on from JABUQX010076507.1 coordinate 33,537, forward strand.
TTAATTTTACATAGAACAACGTATTGATCCGATAATCCCATTCCTAAACCTCACTGATTTAACATCTAACACATGGTTCAACATCTCCTTCTTAAAAAAAAAACAAAATCAATCCTACTTTTCACTTCGGAACCATCTCTACCTACACCAACTCTAGTATCCTTATGGATAATCTTGTGTTTAAAGAAAGTATTACATAAACACATACCTCTCTCCTCACAGAAGTCAACCACCTTCCTACCATTTTCATTTTCTCACGAAACCGAAACACTTCCTGTTATTCCATCTCTTTTTCTGATCACCTTTCCAACCATTTAGGTCCCGCAACACAATCAATCTGAAGCTCTTACTCCCACATCCAAAACATCATTCAGATTATTCCAGAAAATCTTGTTCTCTTAAACATTTCCCTGAGATGGATTATACGTCACAACCATACATACCTTGACCTTTTTCGAACTTAAATTTACCATTAGAATTCATAGTACTTCCACACCAAAGTCTACCAAAACTCTGTCGCGACAAATCACTCTCAAAATTGCGAACTCGCTTCATCATCCCCTTCATTCCTTTCCACACCAGCACATACACATTTCAAACCAGACCACTCATTTTCACCGTTACCTTTCATCTTTGTTTCAGTCACAGCGAAGAAATCAAATTTGACCTTTCTAAATGTATCCATCACCTCTTTTCTCTTCTCCTCAACTTTTATTCCTCTGACATTCATGTACCCATTACGATTCATACAATTTCGCCGAAAATTAAAAAGGCCGTAATCTGTGATCTAGAACCAGCTACGAGGTATGCATCAGCATATCCTAGCAAGAGATAGGTTTGGTAGTGGGTAGCCAACCAAACTACCACTCGAATCGTCTCCTCTCTCTCTCTCTATATTTATATAATATATATATTTTATATATACATATATTATATATTATAATATGTATATTATATATATATATATTAATATATATATATTATATATTATATATATATTATATAATATATATGTATATTATATATATATAATATATATATTTTATATATTTAGACTTTAATATATATATATTATATGATATATATATATATATATATATATATATTTGACTTATATATTATTTTATCACTACTATATATATAGTATATATATATATATATATATATATATATATATATATATATTTATTATAAATAATAATTAATATAATATAAATATAAAATAATAATATATATATAGTATATATTAGTATATATATATAGTATATTATATATATATATATATTATATATATTATATATATAATATATATTAATATATATATAATTATATTATGTGCTATATATATATTGTATATATATATAAGTATATATATAAGTATATATTATATTATATATAGTATAGTTATATATATTATATATATATAATATATATATATATATATACATTAATATATATATATAAAATTTTTATATTATATATATTATCTATAATATTATATTATAGTATTATATATATATATATATATATATATATATATAGTATATATATATAAATAAATAAATTTATAATATATTATATATATATTATATTATATATATAGGGAAAGTGTCATGTGGTGTGTGTATACATGTAGTTATATATTATATATAATATATATATTTATTATATATAATATATATGTGTGTGTGTGTGATGTGTGTGTGTGTAAAATAATAATATACATATATATATATATATATATATAATAATATATATATATATATATATATATATATATATATATATATATAAATATTATATTATATATATATATATTATTATTATATTGTGTGTGTGTAAATATATTATATGATATTATTATATTATATGATATATTTATATTATATATAATATATATTATTATTATATATATATAATATATTATATATATTATAGTGATGGACGATTATGAAATTTTTTGCCGATACGATGACGATGACGATTAGAACGAAATTTTTGCCGATGACGATGACGAATGACGATGGACGGATTAATTGAAAAAAAATATTTTAAAAAATTTCTTTTGACTCTTCTCTCAGATCTCTCTCTCTTTCTCTCTCTCTCTATAT